>PVIR01032232.1:0-18829 GCA_004026965.1 Petromus typicus
ACACAGGCAAAGCAAACAGGATTCACAAAATATCTGATGATGATCGACCAAATGCTATTACATACCTGTAACTCTTTAAAAAAACAAGAACAAAGCTGCTTAAGAAAGTGACTGAAATATCCAACTGTAATGATTTATATCCCAACCCAAACAGTATATTTAGTTAAAATGGATATCAGTTTTTTAGACTGTTCATTAATCAATGAAATATAGTCATTCATTAGGTTGACCTAGAAGAAAGGTTCTTAATAATTTTCTCAGCTACTCTGATGTACTACATACTTTACACATAAAGATACTCTATTATCTCAGTGCCAATTGTCATCATCCATTGCCAAAGGAGTACAACAAGAACAACAATGACAGCTGTACTTCCCTACTTAAAGTACACGGTAAAGCTCTTATTATCATAGCACAAATGCCATCTAACATGGAAAAGGGGATGAAAAGACTTTAGTCCCTTTCAGGGTCTAATAAACAAATTTTAAAACAAGTAAGTGAAAAAAATGCAAAACATATGTGTGTCTGAAGATAGTGATTCTTCAGTAATACCCAAATTATGCTGAGTGTTTTTAGATAAATATCAGCTGCTAGTTTAAAAATAGGAACATCCTACTCTTGTAAGACAAAATATTGTAAAAAGTTAGTTTTAGGAATCTAAAGTTAAACGTTATAAATTCAATCCTAATTCTACAATTACAGAAAATTACATCACTATGTTTTATCTTCCAGATTCTGAGGGAGATCAAACCTCATTCACAGGCCATGCCCAAAGTTTAAAGAAACAATGAAAAAACTCAGCAACGTGTCTATTTACCTGTGCAATTAACCAGTCTATCAACTTGTTGGCCATGACCACAGATTTATAGGTCCTTAAATGGTAATCTTTATCTCTAGAAGAAAAAGAAATTTTAAAAATGTTACATAACGAATATATAAGGCCAAGGAAATATTTCCATTTCGTGCTAAAGAACAACAGACAAGTTTATCAACTGGTTAGGGTGTGTGCGAACAGTATGGCTTGGAAAAGCGCAAACAACACCTGAAAAATACCTCATGGGTTCAAGAAAGAGGAAAAGACACACAGTCACACTAAAACAGGATATCTCTCTTTTAGTTTCCTGTATACAAATAGATTATTGCTGCTAATAAATTATTACAGGAAATAATTTAAATATAAATGCAATTAGGTCATTAATAATAATAAAACAGAATGTTATCCCTTAAATTGAGGCAGACTCTGCTAAAAATATCCTCAAAATGTGGAGAAGAAAGTAGTACCCTTTATCCTCCTTCTGCAGTCTCCAGAAAGGCAGGATTTGCACTACAGGAGGACTCCCGTGACTCTGCCGTCATGGGAAACCTGAGGGCCTGTGTCAAGTAGACACACTGAGAACTTGTCGTTCATTGTCATTTTGGAGAGATCGTGGACACAGGGAACCCTCATTCCCAGTGAACTGGCTCTCCATATCAGAGTCCCTGTTCAGCCGACTTCCCCAGAACTGAGAAATCATTCAGTGTAGTTGGATAACAACAAAGTCTTATGATCAGTCGTGGGCCTAAGGGCAGAAATCTATAATGCATTCATCTTCCAGGCAGGGATCAAAAGGGAAACAGAAAATCATGGTCGTTTGAAATGTCAAGAATATGAAAGCTGTAAAACATTTGAAGTGACTAGTAATTGCTATCTACATCCACTGTCCTTTAGCCCTTGTCAGTAATTTAAAATTAATATTTACATCCTGTACTCACTTGTATAAAAATTCTAAAGTATGGTTGAAATTTTATGAGATTTCAATAGTAAGTGAATAAGCCTACCCAGTAGTCAGTGATAGGTATTTTTTTTTTTTTAGGTTTTTGGAGACAGGGTCTCGCTTGTGGTTCAGGCTGGCCCTAAGCTCAGCCTCAAACTCACATCACAATCCTTCTGCCTCTGCCTCCCGAGTGCTGGGATTACAGGCGTGAGCCACCACGCCCGGCACTGTGGTATGTGGTACTGGTTGCTGCTGGGTTGTTATGTGGTTACCGGGGAATCGAACCCGGGTCCTTGCGCTTGCAAGACAGGCGCCGGAACCACTGAGCTAACTCCCCGGCCCAGTGATAGGTATTTTTTAAAAAATCATTTAAACCTATTTCTATGTTTCTGCAATATCATTACTAATTTCATATTGGCTTCCATAAGCATCAAAAAAAAGAAAAGATGGTCTAGTAGAGACCACGTGTGTGCCTGGGGTTCTTCACACCACATTAAGTTGTTTTTTAATAAGCTGATGTCACCCTTATTAAAAGCATGACTATCACATATTCCATCTGCTTTATAAATTTTTTACAACTAATTACTCCCTTGACAACTCATAAACAATTGGCATTTTGTAACCAAATTATGATTCCTTCTCAGTTCTTTGAGAATATACATTTTGATAAGAAATCTTATATGAATAAAACATATTTTCAGAGCCTATGTTAACATGTAGAAAAAAAAATTTACACACATCTAGAAGATATGGAGACCTAAGACCTTTAGACCTTAACTAAATAATAAATAAATCACTATTTTCCTATTCATTTAGCAGAAAAAAAAACTAGAGTTGCTATGAAATATTAAGTATTACTATTAATTTGCTTTTAAATATTAAATACTTATATGGAGTTATCCAAAATATTTGAGGGTCATCTCTGAGCTTATGAGATAAAATGATAAATATTTATTTTTTCCACATCTTCCTGCTTTGGGGAGCCTACTTGTAAAAGGAGACAATTCGGGAGTAATGGGGAAGTCCTGAGATCTCCTTCAAGACTTGTACACAGTGCGTCTACAGAGCGTGGATGTGGACACCAAGATACTCAGCAATTCCTGGAATCTTGTTCTCTTTTACGTTTGGCATTTCCTTGGAACTGAAGACCAAAACGGAAAACAGAAACAGTGCGCAGGGCAAATGTGAAGATACGTTTACTTCACTTAACTAAAGGTATGTGCATTTTTGTTCTGACCATATGACTAGCTTACAAAAAAAGCTCCTAATAATACCTACTTATTTGAAACAAATGTAACCTTGTATCAGTTAATGTACATATATCTATGCATACTGCAAAACTCTATTCTGGACATTTCTATAATCATAATACAAAGCTCAAAATCTTCCTTTGTTTTCCTAAAGGTATAAATTAAAAACAAACCTTTATTCCTCCTTTAAAGTCCTTTCTCTTCCCAAGCAAAAATATATTAAAGAATAAAATTATAAAAATATATAAACTTGATTATATCTATTACTTGATTATAAAATTTAATAAAATATAAAGGTTCTTAATGATGGATATTGAGAGCAAACAATATTTTCAAATCCTTTTGCAGGCAACTATTTTCATTATGAAAGTCCTTAACTGAATGAATAGCAAAATAATTTTAGAAAATTATAATCTATAAAACAAAAGATACCACAAAATTAATCTCAGAAAAATGTAAGGCATTTTAAGAAAGGTGATTACTTAAAATAGTATCTGAAAGTAAAATCTTCACTTTCAAAGACACTAAGACAAGGGCCAGGATTTAGCTCAGTGATTAGGGTCCCTGCCTGGCAAGGGTAAGGTCTGGAGTTCAGTCCTCCACAACCACATCCCACAATGCCGGGTGGTGACTCACGCCCACCAGCAATCAGTACCACACACAACTATGCCGGGCATGGGACTCAGGCCTGTATTCCCAGCACTCGGGAGGCAAAAGCAGGAGGACTGCTGTGAGTGCAAGACTAGACTGGACTATATAGTGAACTAAAAGCAAGACCCTGTTCCCCGCTCACCAAAAAAAAAAAAAAAAAAAAAAAACAGTAAGACAAGACATGTTCTACTATGCACTAGAAATATTTCCACTTGAAATTCCTGGAACTTAGAAGCCAGACTCACCTTATTACTGGAGTAAACAGACTATGAAGACGACAATATAATCTTACACCCTGTGTGAAATAAAGATATGTCAAAAGCAGCCAAGAGCACCAAATATCAATAAAATTTTGAAATAACAAATAAATCCAATATCCTGGGTTCATTACACAGTTTCAAATAGTTTAAATGTTACAATTGATCATACAAATAAAAACTAAAGATTAAATTTTGTCATGAATTTGTCACTTATGTATGACATATGCTATGATTTTTTAAAAATTATTTCACTTAAAATATAAAAATTTCAAGTCACAAACCAAAAGAAAACCTATATAGCGACAAATCTAAGATATATATTCATTAGGTCAGTATATTTTTTCAACAGTACAATCGAAACTGATATTATATTTAGTTTTTATATTTGTATTTTTAAAATTCATTCGAGTATCATGATCATATGTTGCTATATATGAAACATTTTTCCGATTGAGGTCATAAATAGCACAATAGTCATATAGAATTGGTAAAAGAATGAAGAAATGACCTAACATTGAAGTTTTTGAAATATTAAAATAAAAAACAAAAGAGTTTTGCTTATATTTGAGAATTTTCTATACTAAAAGAAGTTTAAGTTCCATTATATTTCTTTATTCTTTCCAAATATGGTAACATGAATTCTGCTACCAAAGAAGTACTAAGAAAAGTCATTACCTTTGAAATCACATCCTGCATCTCATTTCTTGGATAAAATGTGCCATCATCATAGCGGAATCTATACAACATCTGTTCTGGCTTAAACTGATGTTTATCAGTAACTAAGAACACAGGAAAAAAAAATAGTGAAATAGTGACCATCTAAGAAACGGCAGATAAAACTCAAGTAATTCATGCAGCACATATTTCCAAATACTACAGCTTTTAGTTTCAGAAGATTTTGTTTTTCTGACAAGCAATGCTAATTCTTTAAGTAAAATTAAAAGTTTTAACACTGAATATATTTCTGATTTTCATATAATGATTTGAGAACTAAATTCAGGTTACCAATATTTAGCTAGCATTATGTGTTGTGTGTGTGTGTGTGCAAATACACAAGGCTATGGTCTTTATTTCTTCAAAATACCACAAAACTGAGCAAAAACTGAACTTTGAAAAGCAGGCAGTTGTACTGGCAAGCCATGATTTGATTCCTAGCCCAGGAAGAGAATTTTCATATCTGGGTGTTTAATCTCACTGTGGTCAGGCCAAGACCACACATATACCAATCTGGACCACTTATCCTGTTTCTAGACCTCTGGAATAGATTAAACAATTTCAGCATGTACAGATTCCAAGATTTTAAGTTTTTAGATTGGGAGATGCTTTTCTAAAATATTACTTGTTTCTCTCGGTGGATTCTGAGAGCCATCATATTTTATTAACCTCCTCAGGATAGGACTTCAGAGACCCCTACTCCCAAGATTTACTAGTTCGACTGGTAAAGTCTAACAAATTGGTCAACAAACGAATAAACAAAATGGACTCAAAACCTTCTCAATTTATTTCAAAAAATTTGAAAAGAAAGCAACACTTCCAAACTCATTTTACCAGATAAGAAAGGAGTGCCACAAGAAAATAAAACTATTAGGCCAATACTCCTGATAATACAGGCAAAACTCAACAAAATATTATCAAATCAATTTAATGGGATATCAAAAAGTCAGAAACATGACTGAGTGGGATTTATCTTCAGGAGTACAAAGATGGTTTAACACTGACATTAAATAAAAATTTTAAAAGTACCATGGAATAGGAAAAAAATATTTAAAACGATACATCTGATAAAGACTAACATCCAAAACATATAAGGAAGTCATTCAATTCAATATCAATAAATAAGATGCACTCTACTAACAAAATGGATAAAAATCATATGATGAGCTTAACAGAAGCAGAAAAGCATTTGATAAAATGCTGCACCCTTTTATGATAGAAGCTTGAAACAAATTTAGCATAGAAGGAATATCCCTCAACATAATAAAGATCATATACAACAGGCCAAGAGTTAACACTACCACCCACAGGTAAAGCTGAAAGTTTTTCCTTTCAATTAAGAACAAGACAAGGATGTGTAGTCTCATCATTGTATTAGCTGCTGGGCAGGCATTTCAGTAGCAAGTTCCTACACTTACACTGAGGAAGGCTACAGCCCTTACCAAGGCCTGACAATGCTAGCTCTGTGTCAGTGGAGCTTTGTTGCAGAGAAGGCCCAGCGGAAGAAAACAACAGCAGTCTTCCTACACCTCCCAGCTCCTAGGTGACCAAGAGTAAATTCATCATCTCAATAAAACACTGGAGTCAGAGAAAGAGGTGTCTAGTGAGCCATTTTTAAAGCATCCAAGCTATGAAGAAGGATGAGCTCAACTGAAAAATTATACATGCTCAAGAATATGCTGCTTCTACACATGATGTTAAGAAAGCAGAGGAAAGAAGGAAAAAATTTGATGGTGAAAAGGTACAATTCTGTTTGGGAGAAATAATTGCAAGGTTGAAACTGACTAGAGCTTCTTGTCTGCAGACAGACTTTGGACTTAATTCTTGTCTTCACCTCTGGTAGGAACAGGGACTGGATTATCCACATGCTGTGATGCTTCAGGGAAGAACTACACCAGAATCTACCTAACCTCTCAAGGGCTACTGCTGATACCTGCCCCTACCCTGCAGGATCTTCATCCACATAAATTCTCTAAGAGTAATGGTGTCTGCCCTGTCCTCCTGAGTCTTTTGGAATGTATAGAATGGAAGGTGTGGCAAGCTTGGGTCCGGGGGAATAAAATGTGTGGCAGGCTAGGGTCTGGAGTCTTTGCTGCCCACAGTAGTATAGATCAGGCCCAAGCTCAGCTTCTTCTCTGCCTAATTATTAATTATTCTGCTGTATGCTGTCGACTCACAGGAGACTAGAACTTAATGCAAAGGTTCTAGGTACATTCCCTTCCTGTTTCCCACAACAAAGGAAAAAATAGAAACAAAGCTTATGTATATAGGGGACAGAAGGAAGGGTAGGGGAATGGCAAAAATTGAGAATCAAGATGTATCATGTACAGGTACAAATTCTTATTGTTGAATGTGATCATAATGTATTTCTAAAATGTACCAATAAATTCAGTTGTTTTTGTTTGTTTGTTTTTTGAGACAGGGTCTCTCTTTGTAGTTCAGGCTGGCCCTGGACTCAGTCTCAAACTCAACAATCTTCCTGCCTCTTCCTCCTGAGTGCTGGGAGTACAAGCGTGAGCCACTACACCTGGCACTGTGTTATGTGGTACTGATTGCTGCTGGCCATGAGCCACCACACATTGTTGTATGGTTACCAGGAATTGAATCAGAGCCCTTGTGCTTACAAGGCAGGCACTGGAATCACTGAGCTAAACCCTTGGCCTTAAATTCAGTTTTCTAAAATATATATAAAATAAAAGTATAAAAAAGGTAACATGGAATAGGAAAAAATATTGCAATCTATACATCTGATTAAGACTAATATCCAAAACATACCTGGAACTCATTCAACTCAATATCAAAAATACAAACAACCCAAATGAAAATGGATAAATGACCTAAGAGATAAATCATAAAAGAAATTCAGGAAGACAACAGGCATAGGAAAACGTCCTCAACATCCCTAGTCATCAGAAAATTGCAAAGCAAAACATAATGAGTCATCTATATCCTTACAAAAAAGTCTCAGTTATCCAAAACATAAACGACAAAGAAGGTGTACAAAAGGGGAACTACTGAGCATTTTTAGTGAGAATTTAGTGGAAATATTATGGGACATAAAATGGAATTTCCTCAAAACAATATAAATGGAACAATTATTTGACTCAGTTATCTTTTAGGGTTGCTGGCCAAAGAAAAGGAAATCAGTATGTGAAGAGCGATCTGTATTCTCACGTTCATGACATACTCACAAGAGTCAAAACGCCTAATCCACCTAAGTGTCCATCAGTGGATGAGTTTTGATAGAGAAAATGCAGCTCATGTACTGTGTACTTGAGAACTGCTCAGAAAGCAGATATTAAATGTCCTCAACCCCCTTCAAAAAAGTTGATGTGACATCAAGGGCATGTTAATTACTTTTTGTGGTGATCATTTCACATATCAAATATCACACTATCTATACAATATGTATACACATATGTATAAATAGTGTACATGTATTTATTTTATCAATTACATTTCAATTACACAAGATAAAAAAGATCTTTTCTTTTTTGTCTTTGCCAGGTGAAGATACTTTATTTATTGTAGGACAAAAAATGGCAGTTCTGAAGGTAAAAATTAAAGCTCAAATGCATTGGTTTAAATATTTTTTGCCCAGCAAAATGAAACATTTGCCAAGGAGATGATTTGTAGAATGAACTACAGTACCACAATTAGATCGAAGACTTT
This sequence comes from Petromus typicus, assembly GCA_004026965.1. Taxonomy (NCBI): domain Eukaryota; kingdom Metazoa; phylum Chordata; class Mammalia; order Rodentia; family Petromuridae; genus Petromus; species Petromus typicus. Next base: position 8,302 of record PVIR01032232.1, read on the forward strand.
AACCTTTACCTTTTGCTAGAAATGTTAAAAAGGGAAGAAACAAGCTGTCACAATTAATTTTCATTAAGTACATTTGGTGAAGCCAGAAGAACACCTAAAGACTGCAGTAAGTATAGGCATCACACAAACACGTTAAATTCAGCTCCTTTACTGAGCTAATGCAAATCCTGTGTGTGGTTTACGGCCATAAAATGGAGCCAACATTCCTGTTCTCTATACCTACTTACAAAATAGAAAATACAGCCTTTTGGTAGTGTTTGACCTGGGCTAACCCCTAAAAGAAAAGGCATCTGTGAAAGAAATAAAATTAACAAATTCTTCTGCATGTTTTAAGATCAGTAATTTATTTCTGGAAATCTATTTCCATTTTATTGCAATATTTTTTGAAATTAACTATTGTCCTAATAATCCAAAATTCAAGAACACATTGGGCCTAAAGTTTTCTTACCACCACAAAATACATGGTAGTTTAACCTATTCCAAAGGAAATTTTTGCTATGAGACACTCCTGAGACAAAATTACACCTTTCCAGGCTACTCTGCATTCCTTGGCTTTGCACTAGAAAAAAAGTTATCAGGTTTGCATTGAAATTCAGAGCTCTGACAGGTGATTTCTCTAGCATGGATGATGGACTGCCAACAAGAGTTCGGGTCATCTGGTGAAAAAAGTCAGCTCATGTCATCTTTTAGACCATGTTGTAAGAGAACTGTGGACATGGAAGTAGGAAGAGGAGCACTGATTGATGCATTTACTGGTTTCTATGCTTTAAATACTCTTACTTTGGCTAAGTTTAAAGTACCAATTTGAAGTTACTGAATGCATAGTTAACTGTGGCATGCTACACCATTATAGAGTATTTCTCCCAGATAGAAATAATAGACATAATGTCCAGTTAGTATAAGTAACAGCAAAATTTAGCAAAATATTATGAAATGTGAGGTTTCATGCATGTGCCATGTCTGTTAAGTAATCTATGTATATGTTTATACAATTGCAATGTTAATAATAATTATGCTTCACAACCAATCAGCTTGCAAAATGTTTTTTAATCTTTATTGATACATTACATATATGCATCATGACTGCACTCCATAATGGGGATTTGTACCAGTATAAGACACAACTTAATTCTCATTTTTTCCCATAGCCCTATCTACCCTACGACCCCCTCAATATACATAAAATTTGTTTCCTTACTTTTTTGTTATAATCTCATTATTTTTCCCCCTTCACCCTCTTTTACTTTGAGCATTTTCTATTTCACAATACATAACATACAATTCTAGGACTCATTTACATCTTTATTTTCTCATACCAGAGGCTCTCCAGATCTTGTTCACAATGAGCCAACTTCAGCACACTGTAGGGTATAACAAATGAGGTCTCTGAATTCTCATGTGACCCTTCATATTGTAAGCACTGGAGTTGGACAAGCTGAGTATCAACAAAAAACCACAGAGAAAGGAGGAAGAGCACACTGCTTCAACCCAAGATTCCTACTATATAGGCAAGCCACTGCCTCCTGTGAAGTTCCTAACAACATTCACAATGAAAATAGCAGCAAAAACAGTCCATTCTTTTTCCTTGCAATTTTTGAGCAGATGGTTCATTCAACTTTATTTTGGGAATTCTATTTTTACTAAAGTGCAACTGGAATACCATCCTAATAAAGCCAGCACATTTGGCTCACATATTTTCATTCTAATAGAACAGCTCTACTGATGCAAAATTGTGTATGTTCTCTTATTCCCAGTTTGGGACAATTAGAGACTTCAAAAAAGTGTGTTTCTCAACATAAAAATTCAGTACATCAAATCTGGCATTATAATTGATCAATTCCTAATGAACATAAAAATCCTAGGCTGCTGAACTCCAATTTCAACATTATGAAAAGAAAATACACAATGGTGTATTTCTAAGAAAATGAGTTAATAAGGTTATAAACATCAGTGTTCAAAAAAGGTTTTAATTCTCAATTTAAAGGCTGGAATGATTTTTGCATTTAAAATTTTAAAATACTTATTTTAAAATGTATTCAATACTTTCATTTCAAAACTGTATTACTAGAGACTGTGGTGACTAAGGTTAAAGGGATAAATTCATTAGGACTGAGTTCTTCCATTCTTCTATACTTTTAAAAACTTTTCTTTCTTTCTCTTTTTGAACCTATCACGAGAATTACATAAGAAGCATAGTCAAGAGCAGTTCACTGTGTAGAATTCTGTGGCTCCCTCTCGATATTTCAGCATTCATGAAATAAAGCATAGGTCAGTCTTTAAATGACTGTGTCAAGGAATGAAATTAATATTATTCTAATTATATTTTTACTTACAAATTAATTTGAATGCACTTGACTAGCTACTTAGGTCATTAGGTAAAATTAGTTTTATTATTATAAAGTAAGTAAAGTTCCACCCCATAGTAACTGTGTCTTCAGAAACCAATTTACTAGGCAAACAAGCAATACCTCTTCATAAAATTTTTAGATCCTCTTTGACATGAGAGCAGGGGTGGAATGCTGACTTGAAAGTACCTTGCAGCTCCCATGAAAGAACATCCTCCATACCAACATCCTGACCCTTTAACTGGCTCTGGCACTAGAAGGCACTGACTATTACAAGTGCTCCATCATTAAAAAGGAAACCATTGTCCACAAACTCACTGTCATTCTAGAATACAGAAATAATGTCAAAGAACTCCAAAAGGTTACATATCCATTTTTCCAACAATTTAAATATTGCATCAACTGCTGATAGGTTTAAGATTACTTTCTGTGCTAGTTCTAACACACAAATGTTTGCAGAAGTTCAAACTGGTGACAGAAGTCACAAATATCCCAACTGAAAATCAAAATGTTAAAAGTTCATTTTGTGAATATGACATGCTGACATCGCTATAAAACAATTATGAGTATGTACACACATCTGCAGTGTGATAATAAAACACAGTATATAAACTTTTAAATATTGTTTCAGTAAAACACATTGTCATTAACCCCTCTCAAAATACCTTCCCTTGTGTCAAATCCCTCATATAAGTGATGACAATTCTATCTTTAACAGAATTACATAGTTAGGGAAATATGCCTAATACAATTACTATGTAACTGTATTAAAGAGAATTATTATCACTTATACATAGCTACACTACATTTCCCAGCCTCCTGTGGATTCACAAATAGGCTTGTAACTGAGTTCTGGCCAAAAGTATATACACAAAAGTGATATAAAATGGGAAATGTACAAGATCATTTTTAAAATCAAGCCAGGCATGGTGGCACATGCCTGTAATCTCACCACTCTGGTGGTAGATTCAGGCCTATCCTGAATGCTGGGCTCCACGAATATGCAAGATAATTTCAAAAAAAGGCTTCCATTCTGATGGTGCTTATGTTTTGATTGGTGGGAAGGAATAAGGAGATAGAAAAAATAAAATAAAATAGCATGGCCATTTCAGAGAATGACAAGGGCATGAAGAAAATTTTTAAAATTAACAATCAGTACGTTGAAATAACAGTTACTGGAAGGCTTTCTAAAAGTCAGAATTTCATGGAAAATGTGAGTTATAAACACACACACATATATATATATATATATATATATATATATATATATACATCATTTCATTTACTATTGTATTATCAGAACTTGGAAATATCTTCTGCTTGTATTAGAAATTAATAAATAATTGAATGAGAACAGCAAGATCCTAAATAAGAAGTCATGTTTGAATGTTAAAGGAAGAAAAAGAAGGCGAGGACGACCAGGGTAGAAAATATGAGTGAAATCTAGGTGCCAACTATCATGTAGAGTGTCATGGACCATGGATGAAGGTGTGGGTTTTTGTTTAAATTGAAGGAAAAGTCATTAGCAAATTGTAAGCCCGGGAATCCTTTCATCTTTTGCCTGTTTTAAAGGGATCTTCAGCTCTTTCCTGGAGAGTGTAATGGAAACAGGGAACAACATGGAAACAAGAGAAGAATGGATGGAACAGAGGACAATGGGGATTCAGGGAAGGGGAGAACTGAGGTACTTAGGGAGGTGATTCCTGACAGAGCGGATGGTGACGCCAACCACATGGGCGATACTCAGTGTGGGTGAAAAAGTGAAAGGATTCGTTTTCTTTCTGTATCACTGTACCTTAAAAAGGACATGAACATACGATTCCATAGGCAAATACTGACTTTTCATAATTCTGTCACTTTCCTTTTCTCCCAATCATCCATTAGAAATTCTTTCAGCTTTTACCTTTAGTTGTTTTTTTTTTTTAGTTTTGTTTTGTTTTGTTTTTTGAGATAGTGTCTTGCTTTGTACTTCAGGCTGGCCCTGAGCTCACTATGTAGCCCAGGCCAGCCTGGAACTCACAGCAATCCTCCTGCCTCTGCCTCCCAAATGCTAGGATGACAAGCATGAGCCACCACACCCAGCACCGTGGCATGTGGTACTAGTTGCTGTTGGGTGTGAGTCTCCACACCCAGAATTGCTGTATGTGGTTACCCGGGATCAAACCCAGGCCCTTGTGCTCGCAAGGCACCAGAACCACTAAGCTAAATTCCTGGCCCTTATCCTCAGTCTTGTGACCACTGCTCTCTTGTTTTTGCCTTCTTGTCAATGTTCTCACGGATCAGGTCCGCTCTTGATATGACTGTAAGCCATGTCTCATTTTATTTCTACCCTAAGCTTCTCACTGGACATCACCTCTCTGTCTCATTCCCAGTGGATAACAAACCTTTCATCTCTCCCAAACCTATTCCTCCTTCTAAATTAGCTATTTATAATACAGGCTGAGCACTCTCCACTCTTCACCGAATACGTATCAAATGTGCTGCTTCAGTCTGGCCAGAATCTCCTACACAGGCTCCTCTTTTCATGGCCACAGACTCAGCCCTGCCCCAGGCCTCATACTTTCACCTCCAGGAAAGGAAGCCCCTCTTGATGGGTATGGTGCTCTGTCTTCTCCGTCTCATCCCCTGCTGGCTCAGCCATGCTGTGTGAACACACTGAGGTTAAAGTGTGATTAATCACTACTTACTAATATCACCTAGTTCCTGACCTCAGAATAACCTCACACACCACAGCCAGAGGGTCCCAAGCCTCTGGGATCACATATGTCTTCCCACCTTTCCAGCCACACTCCCTCCCAGGACACCAGCCTACAGAACACCTCATTCAGCCACCTGAGACTCAACGCTATTCCTGAGAAGCCCACCATGAACATCCCTGCTACTCTACCTGAGTATTCTCATTGCCTTAAAAGACGCATGGCCCAAGAACATTAGGGACAAAAGCTTGTACACATTATGAGCTACACACATGTACTCCAAAATACATTTTGCAAAGCTTGTCCCTACTGCCCTCTGTCTCTGACAGTGCTCCGTTCCCTCTGCAATGCCCAGCATTAATTCCACAGCCCCATGAAGCCCTCACAGACATTCCAGTTACCAGGTCTCATCTCGTCTCCACAGGCCCAGAACACTTAGCTGCATTTCTAACCCTGCCTTCGAGGCAGCTCTTCATACTAATGTTAAAAGCTGGGTCACCCGAAGCCCACATTCCTGAAACACTATTTTATATAATTAGGTACAAAAAAGGCCGGAGAGAAACCTTTTAATGTGGAAAATTATAAACTAAATGGATAGAATTAAGGTACAGGCTGGAGAGAGGGAAGTAACTCAGAAAATTAAGATACAGGCAGTCTGAAAATATCCAGATTTGATTAATAATTACAGTTAATAAAACAATTACCATGGTGGATAATTCCATTTTCTAATAATGCTTGTCCCAAGTGAACCCCTTCCTCAGGCCTGTGAATTTCTCCAATTTCCAGCAGCCAGGACACAAATTCACTATAACAGAAAACCAATGAAACATTACATGTCACTTCCCAGCTCTCTCACGCCATGTAGTCAGAAAGGAACTATTCAGCAAGTCTCAAACTATACAGGAGTATCAGCGATGCATTTTACAAGTATTTTTTCATATATGTTAAGTGTGCAGATAAAGAAGTTGGAATCTGTTGTAGAAAACACATATTCAGAGTGGGTATTCACCTCAGTGGCACTGCACCTGACAACCGCCAAATGCTGCGTTCAATCCTCCAAACAAAAAAAAAAAAAAGAGAGAGAGAGTGAGAGACAGAGAGAGGGACAGAGGAAGAGAACTAAAAGAAAACCCATATTTGTATAATGAGACTTTCCTAAACTACATTTAATATATTCTTCAACTTGTTGAGGGCTCTAATAAACACAAAAAGAAAATGTCCCTATCACTTTACTTATAAAAGCCAGAGGTCATACAGCATCTTACTAAACCTCAGCAGCTGCTAAGTGGTTGAGATAGCTGATATGTACCTAGATCATAATTCTTCTTCTGAGGTTATCTGCTTTCTAAAACTGGAAAATCAAATGAGGAAATTTGAATATGATTATACATTGGGATTTGAGTGGAACAGAAAGAAAGTAGGAAAGGAAGTTAACGAGGCACTTTATCAGGGGACTTACTCAAGTCATGGAGATCACAGCAGTACTCTGCTGGAGGATCACGGTCCACTCAGAAAAGATCTCATATTTGGGCTATGATGCAGCCCTGGATATGAGGGACAGAGCACAGCTAACACTTTCTAGGACCATCTTCTGTGTCAGGTCTCTGGAAATGCTTCATGAATCCTAACTAGCGCTATGGTCACATGAGAAGTGTGAAGAGTTAGCCAGACACCCACTCATACAACAAAGACAAGTTGGATCCTTCTAACGCTCCCCTAATCTAGGGGAGCAGGTGAATACTCTGCTCCCCTAGATTTCTGATCATCTGATGAAGGTGAGCTTCCAGTACTGCTGTGGTAAAAATTATCCCTGATGGCTACACAAGTCTGTAGAATCCTGGGGAATTCAGAGTTCGAAGTGACTCTCACACATGAGTATATCCCAGTGGGGACCCTGAATCTATGACAAGTCGGATCCAGATCTGTGCTTTTCTCTGCGTAAGTGCCATCATCTGGGGGCTGCCAGGCTACCCTACCAGGCAGCTGTGTGGCCCGCTGTGAGGGCCACTCCCTCTAAGGACAGCTCAAGCTGCCCTGCAGGCAGAGGCTTTCCTGGCCCAGATTTTGGAGTTGGAATTCGAGGCGAACATGGCCTGTGGTCATGCTGGAGCTGCCCACAGCTAGTAAAGAAGACATTCGATAAGTGTTGCAGATAAGCACCACCATCATCTCTCCCTGTCATCAGATGAAATGGAAATATAACTTTCCCAAATCACATACATCTGAATTTCCCAGTGATAGCTTGCGGGAGAACAGCTCTAACCTACTTTTACAGAATAGCACTGGCATCCACTGACCATATGAACTTGTGAAGCTCTCCCAACCACACTTCTTGTATCTTTCAGGGGCAATTAACTCCTGAGTATATACTAGAGGATCAGAGACAGGCACAGAGCCCTGGTAGGCAGGGCAGTCTGAAGAAACTGAATGGCACCTACCCCATGTGTCTAGCCCTTCACATCACTCACTGTCTCAGATTTTTAATCTCGACTTCTTCATCCTTAGCCCCACTGTCTAAATTCTGAATTATTTAGTTATTTATCCAGTTATCTGTCAGTTTCCAGGATTCCCTAGCTCTCTGGATCACCTCTCAACTCTGACTTTCAAGCCCTGGGTGCATTTCCATGCTACGTCCATCATCCTGACTCCTACGGGCACTTTCTAACTTCCTGCCGGGCTCCCACCTTGGCCTCACCCTCAGAACATGGTAGATCAGGAAGCACAAAAGTCACAACTGAACGACTGATGTCCTAAGTGACCTGGTCCGGATGCTAGTTCTCTGCTCATTCCTTCATTCTATAAAGGTCCAGGAAATCTGACTCATAAAGAATTACTTTACTTAAAATGCTTAGGGGAGATTTTTCAAAAGAGAAAGAAATAAGAGTTAATGTGTGAGATAATTAATAACTTACCTTCCAAGAAAACATTTCGGGAATGTGGTCAGTTTTCTTTTCCTGTCCTTAATTAGATTTCCTTGCTTGCACATCATTTTATAAAGTTTTTCACCCTGTTCAGAGATCATTACCCAGGTGTCTTGCTCCATTCCTAATTTTAAACCTATCAAAAATGAGAGAAACAGAAAGTAACTGAAAATGTCTCCTTATTGATTCATTTATACTTTAATAAAAACAAATATTAATTGCCTGTCTACCACAAGCTGAAGGTTGTGATACAGAGCCTATAAAATCGGGCTCATTACTCAAGAAGTTCACGGCATACTAGAGAGAGTCAAGGCAAAATCCTCAGGCTTAAAATGCCTTTGTATCTTGAACCACACAGTATCTTCGTATCTTTGTACTCCACAGGTACACAGTTTAGCCTCTGGAGTAAGAATAGCAGATAAAGTTGGCATAATTGGACATAGTAGCCCTGGAGACACTGCTTCAGGAATGACGGAAATTGCAATACAATAATAACAGGCATATATTCAGGATACCACCTCTTCTGAAGAAATGGTAAGAAATCTTTCACAGTAAGGCCATGCTCGAGTGCATGATCATGAACAGGTATTTCTAGAGAAAGTATTGACTGCAGCTAATCAAAATCAAGCAACACTGAGGTATGGAGCCCTGGGGTGCTTCTAGTTTCAATTTAAACGATGGGGAAATATCTGTTTTTAACCCATAAGGGAAAAGGCAGGGTACTGCAGCAAAGAAAGTTTTGTTCTATTGGACACAAAGCTCAGAAAGGCAGCATGAGGAACAAAAGGAAGGGAAAGTTTTGAACAGAGATCATTAGGAAGAACCTGCAGCAGACCCAGCCACTTCAAGCCTCTGCAAACAAGGGGCTGAGGGACAGGAAGATGAAATTGGGAACGAGACAGGAGGTGGTATTCATGGCGCAGCTATTGGTTATACACAGATGTCAAAGAGAGAGAAGAAATCAGGATGCTTTCCAGGATATTATGAGAGTAACTGAATAAAGCCAGGGACCCTTGTTGGGTTGAAGAGCCCACCGTTCCTGAGCATTCTGGGTAGAGTCCAGGGACAGGTAGACCGTGAGTACAAAGCCCAGAAGAGAAGACAGGATGGCACATAAAAAATGGAGAAGATGGGAGTGCAGGAGTGGACGTTAGTGTGATGGGAATAAATAACCTACACATGGACTCTAGCTAGAACCTAAAATCTGGCAATTGGGGATAACCAGCTGTTGAAGAAGAAAATTTTTAGAATTAGTTTTAGTCTTCTAATCTATAAACTTTCCAGCTAAAATTTTGATTTTTTACAAGGCAAAAGCCATTACATGTATCAGCACTAGAGAATAAACCCACAAGAATATATACCAAAAAGGGTAGATACCACAAATGATTTATACCATCAGCTTTTTTCATTGTTACTCTTTTAAATTTTTGTCTCACATAGATCATAGCCATTCTGGGAGAGACAAAGGTTTAACTTAATGAAAAATTCACTTCACCTTTTAAGTTATTTACTTTATTTCTATAATTGATCACTAAACTAAAAAAATCAGAAGTCATTTATGCATTCATAATTTTGTTTTAAAATTTCTATGGTTCTTTCCTAAAGATCAATCAAACAAATAAATATTTGAAAATACCTTGGAAATTTTAGTAAAAATATGTGTTGAGTATCATTTTAATGATGATAGATACTTTGCATATTCTTTAAAGAAAAGCATTTAAAGATTGAAAAAAGTTCTTTATGTTCTTTTTTTTGAGACAGGGTTTTGCTTTGTAATTCAGACTGGCCCTGAACTCACTATGCTCACTATGTAGCCCACCCAAGCTCTGAACTCAGAGCAATCCTCCTGCCTCTGCCTCCCGAGTGCTGGGATTACAGACATGAGCCACCACACCCAGAACTGTGGTATATAGTATTGATTGCTGGTGGCATGAATCACCATGTCTAGCATTGTTGTATGTGGTTACCATGGGTCAACCTAGGGACCTGCTTGTAAGGCAGGTGCCATAACCACTGAGCTAAATCCCAGGCCCATGTTCTTTAGTGGAATTTCATTACCTATGAGATGTTTTACTTCTGAATCTCAGCAAAAATAATCAACAGTGTCATACTTCCTAATAATTAAAATTATTAAAAATAAAAAGTTTGGGAAAAAATGAGAATTAAGTTGTGTCTTATACTGGTACAAATCCCCATTATGGACTGCAATCATGATATGTATGTTTAATGTACCAATAAAGATTTTAAAAAAATAAAAAGTTAAAAATTAAAAATTAATACTTAAAAATTCATTGGTAAATAAACACAACAATTTCTATTTCTTTTTTTTTTCCAGTTTTTTTTTTTTTTTTTTTTTTTTTTAGGTTTTTTGAGACAGGGTCTCGCTTTGTGGTTTAGGCTGGCCCTGAGCTCAGCCTCAAACTCACATCACAATCCTCCCGCCTCTGCCTCCCGAGTGCTGGGATTACAGGCGTGAGCCACCACGCCCGGCACTGTGGTATGTGGTACTGGTTGCTGCTGGGTGTGGGTCTCCACACCCAGTATTGTTATGTGGTTACCGGGGAAT
>PVIR01032233.1:0-18975 GCA_004026965.1 Petromus typicus
TAAAAAAAAAGGTGACTACAAATATAAGGGTATAAAGTGTCCTAAAAGTGCTTCTAGAGAAATAAACCATTGTGAAATGAAAAACAAATATTGTACTAGGTAAGATTAAGGACAGGTGAGTAATTTCATAAAAGTAATGAAAAGTTTGAAGGAAGTGTACCAGAATAATTCCAACTGATAACTCAGAGGAAATGAGAATTGAAACAGTTAAAAATACGAGAACCTCAGACTATCAAGATTGTTCCAGGTTTTTCTTTTTGTTACTTGTGTCTTTAAAAAAAACTGAATATCTAAGCAAAATAACAACATATAAAAGTAAGATATATGGGAACAGTGGTACAAATATCAGAATAGAAATATTCCACAATGAAATGTACGCTATACGTACTCCTGTAAGGCCCCATGCTTCAGTGATGCTCTTCTGACATGGTCTAGAAATTCTGAGTTATTTTCCTTCAACAACAGGCCTGGGATTTTCATTTTTTCTTGGGATTCTACTACTATATAACCTGTCCACCTTCTTAGATAAGACACCAAAAACATGTTCCACCAAATAAAACATTAATACATTAAATGATAAAAATTCAAAACTTCTCTTCAAAAGGAGTAGAGAATATAAACACAAGCATATTGGTGAAGATACCATTGTAGTGAATACCTGATAAAAGTTTTTATACTCAAATATCTAAAAGCTTAACACAATAATAGGAAAATTAAGATCACAATTAAATATATAGGCAAGCAAACTCTTTAACCAGACAGTATATGAAAATGACAATGAAGTATATAAAACAACCCTCAAAATCACAAGCCAATAAGGAAATTTTTTTAAAAATATATAATTTCTACATATTAGAATGATTAAAATGTAAAAGAATGACTACATTGATTGTTGGACTGGATATGGATAAACTGGAAGCCTCACACACTAATGGAAACCTAATGTGTTCCGATCATTAAGAAAACAGCTGCCAGACTCTTCAGCATTCAACAATAACCTAGTACATCACCCTGCTACTCCACACCAAGGCATTTAGCCAATGTAAAAATAAAAAGCCACAGTCTATATAAAACCATGTACATGAATGTTCACAGAAGCTTTATCTATAATCCCCAAAACTGGAAAAAAAAGAGAAAAATGTCTGTTCAATAGACAGATGGATAAACAGTGGTAGTTCAAACAATGATATACAATGAGCAGCAGAAGAGGGAAGAGGCTGTGTTGGACATGTCACAGAATGAACAAACTAAAATACGTATGTGGATGAATATCATACCTGCTTCATAATTGTATCTATATAATATTTTATACTCTCGATATTAATAAATAATGACACACAGGGTCTGGGATAGAGTCAGGTTCAGGGAGTCTGGTGGAAGGCCACAGCTAGAAAGCACAAGAAGCACAGGACAAGGGAGGCTTCTGGCTGATCTACCTGCTGCCATCCTGGGTGTGGTAAGAGCTTGGCCCAGCAGGACAGAGCCAGTGCTCAGTGATGGGGGCACGTGCTGAGCAGTGCTTGCGGAGATGAGCAGTTTGATTAGCTTTCTGCAGAGAAAGTAAGGGACAATAAACTGGAAAATTGGGGGAAATGCATAATAAAAGTTTTCAAATTTTAGCATGCATTTTACTTTAGGGCCAGGATGTCTACCACTACATGTTTTTCTTTTTGTTGTTTTTTTAATGAAAAATAAGCAGGACAGACAGAGGAAGAACTTGAGAACACAAGTGCACACAACAGATTAATTGGAGTTAAGGATCACAGGATTGAGAAACTGCTGCCAAACTCATCTTGCCAGCTCATCTCTAGAACTACTTCAGGCACATCTGCCTGATGGGTAGAGCTGAGTAGATGGCTGGAAATAAACCTGACACATAACTTAAATTTATTTCCTGTAAGGAAGGTACTGAGATCTGAAGCCTATTTCCTGCTAAGCTTTTCTCCCACAAATCTGTCTTCTAACTGCTCCTAAAAAGAGATGGGTGTGAAAGATGCTTATCAAAGCTTCTCTCTTCAGAGCCACCAGAATATCAGGGCAAGAAAAAAAGACATTCAGAGAAATAAGTTGATACAAGTAGACCCAGCCAGTTTCTACTGGAGGAAGGCAACATTTAAACCAGAGGCTATAAGGAGAAAAAAAATTCACTAAAGTGAAAGTTCCATGGAAGACAATGTAGAAATTACTCTTGAGTTTAGAGGTTGGTCCTGTGTATATCAGAACTCATGGCTTCTGTGTGTTCTACCATCAGAAAGTGAGGCTTACCCACCATTTTTATTCATAAAGACTTAAAAATGAATACAAATGCATTTTTCCTCAAGAAATCCTATGCAATACATCAGACACTAAATTTCTAGAGTACAACAAGGAGATACATCTGTTCACAGTGGAAAATAAGAGGAGAAAATCTTGTTTGTAGTTGTTTTCAAAAGACAAGATATTCACCCAACTTGGCTGGCAGACATTTATTAGGCATCTACATCCTTTTGGTCTGCTTACTAGAAGCTAACAGCAATTGATAGCCAGAGTGAATGACTGTTACTGGCTCGCAGCCCCAGCAGCCACCAGTGTGTTACACATACTAACACAATGGGGTCACTTCAACAGAAAGCTAATGTTCATAGTCAATTATAGTGTAAGAAGAAGAAGAAGTACTGCCATCTCAGCACACACTCTGGGCCAGAAACTACTCCAACACTTTATATCAAGTCATTTGACCCTCGTAGCAACTCAGTTGTTTTACTAGTGTATATTAACAACACATAATATCCAGGATCATTTTGAGGAACTTGGTTTATACTTATTCATGTCTCAGTAGTTTGCAATCCTTTTTAACCCTTCCTCCCCTGACTCTCAGAGTTCCCCAGTCTTCTTCACATCTCTGAAATCTCTTATTTTTGAATTCCTGCCATCTCACCAGTTCTTCTTTATTTCAGTAATGTATTCATATTTTAAATGTTTTCATGTGGGAGACTTGGTCGGTAAGAGAGTGATTGACTTGCTAGGTCTAGGAAAGAATTTGATACAGAATAGTTGATCTGAAGATGGTGAAAATAGTGGCTGCAGGTACTTTGGGGCTGTTCTAACCAGAGTGTAGACTTACTCAATGTTGCTTTGGGTACAGAATTAGGGAAAATATGGAGGGTAACACTAAGACTGAGCACAAATAAGGACAGTGATGCCCATCTTGGGTCACAGATAGATTCTAAGTGGCTGGAACAGAGTCCATCCACTAGTGGGTACCAGCCAATGAGGCTGAGGGAGGCTGGAGAAATTTCCATTGCTCTTCACTGTCTGGTGAGGGAGAGACAACACATACAGTATTGTCACCTGGCCCTGAAAGCATTCAGGAAGAGATTGGGGAGAGAACAGCTGCCTTGCAGGATTCAATTTCAGGCTTTCTTGGGAAACAATCATCTCCTCAAAGCAAATAAGCAAAAAGGGGAAGTGCGTTACCATACGAAGTACTTAGGACCCATTGTTCCTTACCTATGGCCCACCACACATACAGAAGTATACACACACATGTGCACATACACAGACATGCACAGACATACATATGTGGAAGCACACAGGCTCTGTGCTTTCTAGAGGTAGGGTGGTGTATGGTTGATAGCAAGCAGAATGAAGCAGAAAAGGGAGGAGAGAGAAAAGCAAACTTCTTATCAAGCTATTCACAGAAAACAGACAGAACTTGCTTATTAGAGCAAAAGTTTAAAAATATGGAAATCTGTACCAGTTGCAAGTTTGAGAATGTTTTGATACCTCTTAAAGCAAACTGCGATGTGGTGCTGTAGCCAAGCCAGGCCTACTTTGAAGGGAGTCAGAGCAGCTCAGATCTGGGAGAAAATTTGCATTTCATTATGTATTCAATTTTTCAGCTTTTTGCATCTCATTTTTTGTATAATTTAGATTTTTCCTTTAAATCTATGTACACAGTTGCCGTGTGCTAACTTGTAGGAGATCTAGCTGTTTGGATGTATTTTCAGGGTGCAGAGTGAGAGACAGGATGGGAAGTGGGGAGCAGGCTGGGAAACAGCTTCAGTGAGTTTTCCTGCCTCTTCCATTGGCAGGCGAGGCCTGTGTCTTCAATTCATTTTGTGCATGTATTTGGCAGCGGATCCATATTTATTTTTATAAAGAGTGAATAATGCTTGAAAAACCATTCCTCTGAGACCACACTGTGACCCAGCTAGTTAATTAATTTCTGATCTCTAGGAACTTCTGTACTTTTCCATATATTCTTTGCGCTCTGTTCTATGCATGTGAAGAGTCCACTTGATTGTGTTCCCACAATTTTGAAATGAAACTTCTGGCTTCTTCTGTAAGAATGCTAATATGTGTGTGCATATACCCAAATATAGGTGTGAAGTTTAAACTTCCTTCTTTAGTGTTGGAAATTTCTAAAACTCTGTAACTTTGGTGATTCGAGATGATTTCTGCTGTCATTCCCACAGCTGATTAATCTAAGTCATTTTTAAAATCAAGTTTAGTCTGTCGCTTAATGATGGGAGCACATGTAACAAGACTGTTAAAAGAAAACAAGGCCTTGAACCACTGTCAACATTTCTCTGAATTGTGCTACTGCAACTAAACAAATTAGCAGCCCCTGAGCAATTCAAAGGCAGAGGACTGTAAAAGACCATGTCTTTTCAAGATGAGCTTCTGGAGGACAGCAACACTTCTCAGAGATTTGTTTCTGTGAGTATTTGTGTACAATGCTGTGATAGATTCAAAGGAGGCTGAACTGTGTGACCCCTTAAGTCAGAACTGCCCACTGCTCTTTTCACTTCACAGCCAGTGCATTTGGAGATTGGGCTTTAAAAATGAAGCAGCGTAAAAGTGTGTCGGATGAGTGTTAATCCAGTGTGATGGGTGTTCTTATATGAAGAGGCAATCAGGACACAGGGGATCACAGAAGAACTGGGAAGATACAGGATGAATATAAAGTCCTTTACAAGCATGGAGAGAAGCTTCAACCCAGAACTCCAACCCTTACCCTAACCCTAACTAGGACCTCCTGACACCTTTATATTGGACTTCCAGTATGGCCAAAATGACACATTTCTTTCTTCAGATGAAAGAAGATAGGAAAAAAAAAAACACATAAAATTATTTAACTTCAGAACATTTAGTGCATATTATTTTGATCTGTAGCCCAATTAATGTATTATAGGAAGAAAACTAGATATGAAAACATAAAACTTTCCTACTTTTGCTCACTGAGGGAAGGTACATTCAATTCCAAATCCTGTATTTTGACCTTTGATGATGCTTTCCTTTGGGTACTATTTTGCCTACATATATGCCTTTTTGTTATGCTTGACTTTATTCAAAAATACATCCATGCCTCCTTACTTGTCCAACCATGGCCCTGAATAAAGGTTTGCTTCTTTATCCCATTTGTCAAATGGTCTCACATTTTCCCAGTCAAGAAACAGTTTCTTTTCAGTATCTTAACAAGCTATATTCACTGGTTCTAAAATTCAAACATGTACAGTGTACAAAGCAAAAATAAGAATGAAATGAGACAGCTCCTATCCAGTGAGAGATGTTATGATTTAGTTCAGATATGAATCTTGACTTATGCCAGGGCCAGAACAAAAGACAGCAAATGTGTGCAAGGCTTCAGTAGGGTCCTTGAAGGTCTGAGGCCTCCTTGTAGGAAGCCACTGTATTCTAACCAACATCCAAGTGTGGGTACCAGTAAGCTCCATGTGTAGAAAACACCCTAGTAAACAATGTGGCTGTATCTGGGACTAACACTCACTGCCAGGCTTTTTCTGAGGTCTTCCAATCTGCTCTGCTCCACAGGGTGCTGGAGAAAACCATACCACACCTATCTGCTGCTCATCTGAGCTCCCACAGAAATGAAGATATGTCTGCAGGTCGTGTCAGAGAGGCAGAGCCTGAAATACAATTGGAGTGGGAAGAAAACTTTCAAGTCTCAGAGAGGGCAGCATTAAAAAGGCTACAATGATCTATTCCACATAGCCTTGGAGTTGGGACAAAAGGTTTTGCAGCATGAGGACAGAATTTACACTTCTGTGCATTCACAAATGTAGACAGTTTCATGAGGCCCCTCTACCCTAGGGCTGCCCTGGAGATAGGGGCTACATTCAGCCAAGTTGGGGCCCAGAGAGGCATGGGCTTCTCCAGTTCTCTGTACCAATGCCTGCAGGATGGACCATCCATAGGGTGGGGTTTGGGGTGAAGAGGAAAATGAACTTTAAGTGGAGGCTGAAACTGATGCAGCTTTGTGATTGGTTAAAAGGTCTGTCTACTTTTAGAAGTGTGTTTTCTCATCTGTGAGAAAACAAGAGGAGAATGTCTGCATTGAAGTCAAGATGGCTAAGTCAGGGAAAGACCACTGAAGGAGACTGGGCATGGTGTATGATATTTAACCTTCTGTGTCTGATTTATTTTACTATTAAAGTAATAGTGTCTGATTTATTTTACTATAGTATTATGGTTTTGAGGCCCATCCATATTCCAAAATTGACTCAAATTTATCCCACCAATTGGCTGAGCATTGCTCCAGTGTGTATAAACACCACATTTTCTTTATCCATTTCTCAATCTATGGTCATAGAGACCACTTTCATGATTTACCTATTTCAATACTATTTGCGGTTTCTCTAACATGAGAGACCCAAAATATAAATAATTTAAAGAGAAAAGTAAAAGAAAGATAGGAAAAAAGGCAAAAATATAATTAAGATGGGATACATAGATGTACCAATTTGCAATGATATATGTGATTATTGTATATTCTGAATACATACTAATGATCTTTTAAAAAATTAATACTAAATAATGAAGGAAAATGTATCTGGAACTTGGTAGAGCCTAAGTAGTTAAGGTTAACTTTTCCTTATCAACATTGCTCAACATCCTACTTTAAAAAGCATACGCCAAAAAAAAAAAAAACTCATGCTAGTCATTTATTACTTCTATAATTTTACTTATTGAAACACAAACATATAAATAATAGATAGACACACAGATAGATGAACAGACAGTTGGAAGATAGAGACAGACAGATAGGTGATAGACAAACAGACAGATATACTCAACCTAGTGTGGACTTTGACAGAGTTCATATCATTAACTAAATAAACCTAGGCTTTCATCTCTATTTTCAAAGGTGCTGTATACAGTAGTGAAAATAAGAAAATGTTAACCTTCCACCAGTCATAGAGACATCTCCCAATGCGTTACTCAGATGAGCAATAGCAGCAGTAGGGGAAGAAGACGGGGCATGGATGCCCGCACATGAACATAGAGTGTGCTGGAGGGGAGGAGATAGAGGTGAAGACAAGAAGGCACTTCTGGGGTGCTGGACAGTCCCCACAAAACACATGGTAAGAGAATGGGTGGTCAAGAGTGAAGGTTGCTAGAGTTTGGTGAGCAAGGAAAAGACAATAACAGGGAACTGATAATTCTGGGAAAAAGAGCAAAGAAACACTTGTTTTTCACATTTTAAATTTTTTTTAAATGTATGACTTATGTGGCTTTCTTAACTTTCCCCTTAAAAAAGTGCCCTGTGTTGTATAACGTCTTTTGACACAAAGATTTCTATGCAATCTTTCTTTGTTTATTTTTTAAATGTGTTAGAAACAAAGGAAAATAGTCTTTATCCTCATTGTTTACCATTCAGCTGAATATATTATTTGGGCATCAGAAAGACCAGGAGATGCAGACATTTTTAAGTGATGATTGTCTTAACTACAGAGAAGAAATCCCTGAGCTTTACAATTACATGGGCTGTTGGATATGTTCAAGGAAAAGAATTAAACCTGTTCTGATTCATCACATGCTCCCAAAATACCCCAACCCTAGTGCTAACTAGCTTAGGGGAAAATGAGTTAGCAGATAGCAAAGGTATTTGCTCCCTCAGTCTACCCTAAAACCTCCAGGAACAAAACCCAATTTGTGGCAGTGGGCTGGCCTCGCCTCGGAGCTGCAGGAAGAGCTCTGGGGAGTCGCTTGCGAGCAAGGTAGTTTGAGGTAAGTTACAGCTTCTCAGATCTCTCTGTAAAATGGGCACAAAAATACCCAACAATGAATGTCACAGGATACTATGCAAATCTCACACAAGATTTTTAAGGCATGAGGAACACCATTAAGGAGTAAAGCTGAAAAAGCCAGGCAAGGGTCCAAATCGTGGGAGTGTTGTTAATTCTAGTAAGGAAGAGTTATGTCCTGAGAATACGGGAGGTGATTGAATTCTGTCAGCTTAGGCCTTGCCCTGAAGATACACCCCTGGCCAGGCTGCAGATCCCAGTCTTCCCCTGAGTCCCCGCAGGACAGTGGTGAGTGCAGCGATCTGAGAGCTGCAGTGGGAGTAGAAATGCAGAGATAGACTTTAATAGGCTTTCTCCCTGCACTGGCTGCAACTGTGTCCAGGCAGCCTCCAAGTCTCTTCAGATAACTATTTCCAGGATATACTGCCCTCCTCTCCTCTAGTAGGATTTCCCTGGCCCTGGCACTTGCAGCAGCATGAAGCCAGTGTGTATCATACCAACCATGCTGTGGTCTTGACAGTACTTCATGGTGGCTCCTGCTCTGTGCAGCTGTCTTCCCCAGACACAGCAACAGTTGCCCATGTCCTCACTCTTCACGGGAGTGGGTATGTTGACCTCACAGCCACAGAGCCTTTGCACATAGGATTCAGTGCAGGATCTTGGCTCACTGGACTGTTCCAGCCATTGAGTATCTCTAGTGCAATCACAGGTCACCAACAATAAGAGAGAAATGGAGATATGAGTACTGGAAGGATGACACATTTTTGTTAGCTATATGTAGAGGGGGATGTCTGCTGAAGAATGCGGACCTATCCACAAGCTGAGAGAAAAGACCTCAGCGAGGCTTCTGGGAGGAAAAAGCCCTACTAACACTGTGCTTGTAGCACAGGGAGCAGCCAGACCAGAATTCTTAGCTGCAGAACCATAAGACAGTGCATTGGATTGTTTTAGGGTACTAAAGACAGCAAGAAAAGCTCCTTCCATGTTCAAAATAGAAGAAAGGAAATAAGAAATTCCGCTTAATAATGATGTCAGTAATTATAACGTCACCTTTACTGTGCTTCTGTATAGTATAATTCTTCATGCTCAGTTTAGCATTTTTGGTACCGTTCGCTTTTACATCACTAATAAACTAGAGTAGAAATGAAAAAAAAATTATTCTATTCTAACCTAAGGCAATAAAGTAAAATAGATCAGAAGCCCTACTTCCCCTAAGGCCACACAGAATATATTAACTTATCCAACATGGAAATTTTCAAACCATTAAATCTGGGTCCCAAAACAAGTTATTTCTTTACTATATCTTTGATAATTTGACTTCTGGGACATGGTTAATATTAATATGTCTCCAGATTTCTTTAAGTCAAGGTATAAGTGAGCTTCCTTTTGTCATCATTCTGATACAATTGTATGGGTCACAGATCTTACACACCATTAATTTCTTAATAACTGCTTAGGAAGGCTTAAGGCACACTTTACCACGTGTATTATCAAATCCTAAGGAGACCTTTGGGTTTTCAAAGTTTTCTAAGTCTGATCATCTAATTTCCTCTCTAATGCCATGAATTTTTAATAGATACAAAGCGAGAGCATGCATTTCAGTATAATTCTACAAGGTGAGCCACTTCGCAACTCGCCCCTCCCCCCACCCCTGATGCCCAAACCCTGTTCATTTATTCATCAGTTTCGCACAGTATAAACATCTTGTTCCTATTCTGGACACATGTTCTCTCATATTAAGCAAAGAATCTTTCAAAATGTAAAATATATTTTTCCTTTAAGCTTACTGGCAACATTACATATACCTTATGATCAAAATGTAAAATCTTTTCAAGCTCGATTTAAAATAATGACTCATTAACAATTCTCTGTGGAACACATAACACTTGCCAGGAGGAGTATTCTTCAAAGTCAGGTTGGCATTATGAAGCAGAAAGCAAGGTATGGTGTTTGATATTCAGAACGCACAAAGGGAAGGGGTGGGTCTGGGAGAACCACACCGCATCGGGACGCGTTCTACAACACAAGTGGTCTGATGACTTTTCAACATTTTTACTGTCAGTTCAGGAACAAACTGGTCATGTTCACTGGTGACTTTGGGGCCCAATGTAGCTTAATCAGCACCGGATAAGCATAAATTTCTTAGGATCTTATATCCTATTCAACCAATATTTGTATACTACTGAATATTCAACCAATATTTGTATACTACTGAATATTGGTCTTGTCCCCAGTGGTCTTCAGACTCACTTGCAAACAGTGGTTAGCTGGCGTACTCTGTCCATTCTTTCCTGTCACTTTGTCATGGAAAAGGGGGTGAGAAATGCATTCAGACCATCTTCAGTAGGCTGAGGGCACTATTTTTTCCTGTGTATATGTGTATATGTCTACACTCAGGTAGACACTTTTCCATATCTGTGCGGGTTTGATCTGACATGACCTAGTGTTTACTCCCGGCAAATGAATTAGATTCTCTATCAATGGCCAACCATTAGACCATGGTAGGGAAGCTGACATTTATGAGCCTCATGGATACTTTGGGTCATCTTACGTAGAAAATGCATCAAGTGAACTGGTAAGTTTTGATTTGTTTTAGACAGAATATAGGAAAATCTCCGACAGTTCAAACACAACTAAGAAAAGTGAAACTATCTATTCCTCTCACCTCTAATTTCCAGACTAACTTCTACTAATATTTCTAGGAATGAAGTTAGACATACAGTGTGTCATAGTAGATGCCTAAATGTATAATAAGAGAAGAGTGCTGATCCACGAACATGGCGGAGGGTTTGCCTCACCTTGGCGTTCTCCTCTTGTGGTGTATTCATGGAATCTGACAACTTAAAAAATAATTTCATGTGCTTTACACTATTGGAACCCTACTGGTAAGATAAACAGAATAGATAGAATTACATAAAATTGCTTGAAAACTAAGGATACTGAGGATCAGAGCTGATGAGGCACCTGTTCACAAGCATGCAGCCCTCCTCAGAAGTAGCTCTGCAAGATGCAAGGGACTTGCGGTGGGATCAACCCAGCACCAGCACCAACATCTACCCCAAGATTCAGGGAGAATTCTGGGATTTCTTGTCGGGAATTCTCCAAGCTCCCATAGCCCAGCAATGTGGCAATTTAAAGCAAAGGTCTATTGCTTCCTCTTCCTGTGAATTTTCAAAGTTAAGGCAAACTTAGACCACATAGATCTTTTATGAGTTATACCACAAGATCTAAAACTTCTGGAAAAAATGTTTTATCATCTAAAATTTTAGTGCTATTAGCAATTGCCAGGAAATGAACTTAAAGAGAGAAAGAACAACCCAATTTTTACAACAGAACACAAGAA
Organism: Petromus typicus; assembly: GCA_004026965.1. Taxonomy (NCBI): domain Eukaryota; kingdom Metazoa; phylum Chordata; class Mammalia; order Rodentia; family Petromuridae; genus Petromus; species Petromus typicus. Next base: position 11,371 of record PVIR01032233.1, read on the forward strand.
GCTTAAAATAATCTCTGCTGGCAGCAGTAGCAGCATGATGGCCTGAAACACATAATACACAAAAATATATCTGCAGAAACAATTATTGACAAAAATATCTATCTTTGTGTCAGATTTCAAGAGAAATTATAATTGAGCATGGATTTAGTCAGTAGGTGATATTTCAAAAAAAAATCAAATCCAGTAAAAAGCTGGCCAAGACTTTTCTTCTTAACACTCAAAGTGATTTGAGTGAAAATTTGGAGCAGGACACTTGGTTGTGACCTATATATCACAAAATTTTCTCAATTCCTGTCATGATATTGATTTTCATTCTAAATTGAAGAAATAGAGACAAAAAAAGAGATCTTTCCTGACAGTGATCTTCTGGGAATTATGATTTCAGGGTAAAAAAGCAACTTCACTACTAGTTATCATCAAATAGTTAGTGTAAGATAAACTGTCCTACCAAACACAAAAGCTAGACATTCTAAAAGAAGAAAAAAGAAAGAAAGGAAAATAAAAGGGGGGAAGTGAGATGTATAAAAAGAAGAAAGGAGAAAGGAAAGGAAGCTGAGGGGAGTGGCAGAGAGGGAAGAACAGGAAAAAGTGTTGGAGAGTGGAGAGTTTCCAAGGCAACTAAACTCAAAGGGCCAACACCTCAAGCCTTACAAAAAAAGGAAATCCAGAGAGATGGGCACTGTGTGGTTCACCAACGAATTTGTTGTTCCCATGACATTGTGAAATAGAAAATATTCAGAGGAAAATGGGGTGGAAAGAGGGGAAAGAAAAAATGTGATGGTAAGAAAAGAAATAAAACTTATGTACATGGGGGAGTTAGGTTGGATAGGGGAATGGAAAAAATGAGAATTAAGTAGTGTCATATAGTGGTACAAATTCTCAATACTGGCAGTGATCATGATGTGTATATATAATGTACCAATAAAGATTTAAATTAAAAAAGTGTAGGAAGACGAAAGTTTAAAAATTAGAGCAAAGCTCTTGACAGATGATAGTGTTACATGGTGCTGGCTAAAAACAGACCGAAGAACCAGTGAAACAGATTAAAACATGCAGAAATGACTCCAAACACACTTATCTTCAACAAAGGAACCAAACACCTTCACAGAAAGAAAGATCACCTCTTTACTAAACGGTGTTAGAAAAACTGGCTTTCTACATGTCGAAGACTAAAACTAGACTCATGTCTCTCTGCATGCCCGAAACTAAAATAAAAATGGATCAAATATCTAAATACTAAAATACAAATACTAAACATAAATACTAAATAGATCTCTTAAGGAAATGGTTGCAGGTGAAAACTACATGAACAAAACTGTGATCACATAGTAAACATTGTGAAGAATCAACAACTGGGCTCTCATCTTATTAAAAAGCTTTTTCACAGCAAAAGAAACTACCAACAAAGTGAAGAGACAACACACAGAGAAGGAAAATTAGTTACCAGCTGTTTCTCAGATGAACTAATATCTAGAATATATAGAATAGTAAAAAAAAAAAAAACAAAAAAAAAAAAACATACCTCTCAATTTTAAAGATTTAATCCAAAAATGGGCAACTGAAATGTGTACATACTTCTCAGGTGAAAAAGTACAAGTGACAAGTAAATATATGAAAAAATGTTCAGCATCACTGATCATTTGAGAGATGCAAATTATAAAAATGCTGAGATTCCACCTCACTCCAGAAAGAATGGCTGTTATCAAGAAATCAAACAACAATGAATGTTGGTGGGTACATAGGGAAAAAAAGAAGCCTTCTCCATTGTTGATGAGCCTGTAACACTTTTGCAGTTACTGTGGACATCAGTGTGAAGATCGCTCAAAAAGCCAGAAGTAGAGGTTACATTTCATCTAACTATTCCCCTCCTTGTTATCTTCCCTAAAGAATTAAAAGCATTATGCCACAACTATATGTGCTCACCCATGTTTATAGCAGCACAGTTTGTAATAGCTAAGCATTTGTAACAGTCCAAATGGCCATCAACTAATGAGTGGATAAAGGAGATATGTTTTTTAAAACACAATGGAGTAGTATTCAGTCATAAGGATAGGTATGATTTCTAGGTAAATGGAGGTACTTTGAGACCATACCTTTAAGTGAAATAAATCAGACACACATGAATGAATATTGCATGTTTCTCTGGTGTGAGAAACTCTAAGGGTAAATAAAGATCAAAATGTATAAAAGATATTGTAAAATAGGAGGAAAATGTTCAAATGGGAAGGAGAACTAAAGAAGGGAGAAAAGAAAATGAAGGAAAGTAAAAGAAAAATTGAGAAAAGAAGAAAAATTTGAAGTAATTTTTTAAATAAGAAAGAACAAGTGCCTATAGGGAGAAGACAGGAATTGGGACAAAACAAAGAAGTAAGATAAATTATGTAAGTTCCCTATGATGAAAATGATCATTTTGTACATCTAAAATATACCAATAAATTAAATTAATTTACATGATCAGAGTTTAAATTAACTTTGGTAACACCCAAGCTTTTCGTTAAAGCTTCATAAAGTATATTTTCTCTGATATGAGAAACTTAAAATGTAAATGAGTTCTAAAATGTATGTTAGATATTGTAAAATAGATATTATTCAAAGGGAAATGGAGAAGGGGCAAGTCATGAGGGGAAAGAAAATATTGTAGTGGTAATGAGAAAAGAAACAAAGCCTATGTATATAGGGCATTGGGGAACTTGTAGGGTGGATAGGGGAATGGGAAAAAATGAGAATCAAGTCATGTCATGTACTGGTACAAATTGCCAATGATGAGTGTGATCATGATATGTATATAAAATGTACCTATTTCACAATAATTTTTTTAAAAAAGCTACATGCTGGCAAAACTACAACTAGAAAAAGGTGAGTTAACACCATGTACACACATACAGACAAACATACACTTGAAAACCAACTTCAAATCTATTTTATTCTAAAATAAATTGTGGCATTGTAGTCTTACGCAAATTACCTAAAGAAAGAAATACGTATTAAGGAAGATAAAATCATAGTGAACTTTGCTTTTCTCTGTAATATCTTCAATACCTAACACAATTTATCAATATTGTCAAAGAAAATACCAGATAATCAGAAAATGAAAAAAAAAAAAAACCATAAAACCAATAAATAAAAACATAGTCATGGCTGGCTGGCTCAGATGCAAGATAGCAAATATAGAATCTTTTTTTTTTTTTAAGTTTTTTGAGACAAGGTCTCGCTTTTGTGGTTCAGGCTGGCCCCGAGCTCAGCCTCAAACTCACATCACAATCCTCCTGCCTCTGCCTCCCGAGTGCTGGGATTACAGGCATGAGCCACCACGCCCGGCACTGTGTTATGTGGTACTGGTTGCTGCTGGGTTGAGTCTCCACGCCCAGTATTGTTATGTGGTTACCGGGGAATCGAACCCGGGCCCTTGCGCTTGCAAGACAGGCACCGGAACCACTGAGCTAACTCCCCGGCCCCAAATATAGAATCTTAAAATAACTGAATACATTTAAGAAAATCAAAGAAAAGTAACAGAGAATAGAAGTGAATAAATCAGAAAGAAGTTATAAAATTGAAAAAGAATAATGAAAAGAAGTTTCACTGGTAACTTCAACAACAAAGGAAGAGGAAATTATATAACTGACAAACAATTTAATTGAGACTAATAAGACAGAACATAAGAATGTACAAAATTAATGCCGGGTGTGGTGGCTTAGGCCTGTAATCCCAGCACTTGGGAGGAAGAGACAAGAGGACTGCTGTGAGTTTGAGGGTAGCCTGGACTACATAGTAAGTTCAGAGCCAGCCTGAACTATGAAGTGAGACCCTGTCTCAAAAAACTAAATAACGACAATAACAATAAAAAAACAATGTGTAAAATCTAGGGAAGGAAGTAGAGCACATGGAATGTAAAGAGATGGACACCAGACATATGACTAAAGTCTAGAAATATAGATGTATAAAATGTGAAGTCATCTTCCATGAAGCTTACCTAAAATCTTGCATCCCTGAATTAGAATGAGTTGCAAACTTCATATAAGTTGAACCCAAATAAAACTACACATACACATACCAACATAAAATTAGTTAAACAAAAGAGAAAAGGAATCTGAAGGATAAGATAGACATAACACACAAGTACTGAATTTAAAGAAGTAATAATAACATTACAGATGAGTTTTCAAGACAAAATAATGGAAGCCAGAAAACAATGGAATATATCATTAATGTGATTTTTAAAAATAACTTCAAGTCTGGAAAAGAAAGGCAAAAGAAATTTTAATGCAAAAAATTCAAAAATTCTGACAGAATTTGTAACACTTAGATTGCACTAAAACATAAATGCTATACTGAAATGATATCTAGGCAGAAGGAAAATAATTCCAAATGATAGCATACAAATTTATGTAGATGCGAGAGCCATGGACAAGGCAGATATCCTAATGAATATATGCATAAAACAATGAAATAATTTCTGATAATTTTAAGTATAAACAGAAACAAAATATGATAATAAGGAATAAAGCTGAAGAGAGATTAAAGACAAAGTATACTAAGGTCGTAATATTGCCTTAAGTGGAGTAAAATATTTACATCTTTAGGAAGGTCTAGTAAGGAAGCACTAAATGTGGTAATACACAGGATGATATTTTGCAATATCCACAAGCTAACAATACTAGAAAATTAAACAATAAAAAAATTCTTGATTTTTAAGTAAAAGAGTAAAAGAAAACAAAGCAAAAAGGGGCACAGAAGAGGTTGAACAAAGTGAATATTAAGATCTGAAAACATCAGATTTAAACTCAAGTACATTATTAATTAAATGTAAATAGACTGTAAGACAAAGATTTTCTGAGTATATTTTTTAAAAAAACTTAATTCCTCAAAAAAAAACCACATGTTTACAAGAAGCTACCTTAAATATAAGGAAAGAGACAGATTGTGTTATGAAAAACAATTACATGAAAACACTACATTATAGAATCTGGTATTGTTAAGCTAAATTCAAAAGAAACATTGAAGTGGCTGATGAGATAATTTTATAAAAAGGCATTTTTACTAATGATACAATCATTTTATGTTAATCTGTAAAATGAAAGAAAAAACTGCAGATCTTAAAGAGATAGAGAAAAACCCATATAGGTTCCATTTTCTTGTCTTTCCACAGTAAGTAAGCATTGCTACTGCCAAGGCAGGACTCTGGCAGGTTGGCATGACCTACTTTTCCACATCATGTGGGAGAAGGAGCCTGCAGAAAATGCCTGCAGGAGTTCATGGAGCTCAACTCAGGCATCATAGCTAGAACCTGGACAGGGGACAATGTCTATCTGCTGGAACTAGTCAACTGTGATCTGTGTACTACTCCCCATGCTATCTACCGGAAGGAGCACATCCTCACCATTAAGCACTCTTTTGGTAGTATTTCTGGCTTTTTATTGCTGTTGTTGTTGCTATTATTGTTCTTTTTCTTTCTTTTTTTCTGATCTCTCTTTTATTCTTCATTTCTCTACTTTCCAGTTGCTGAGTCCAATTTCAGTCTTTTTCATTTCTGAACTGTTCTTATTTTTCCAAGAGAAGAAAAATAGTCTCCTGTTAGCCTGTTGCTGCTGAGTAGCCCTATTTTTTCTTTTGTTCCTTCAGTATCAGTTCCCTGAAGTTAATGGATTTCCATCCTGCCTACTCTCTGTTTCTTCTGTACTATTATAGGAGGGTGAATGCAATTTCTAGTGTCCCTGCTGTTGATAGTCTGTTCTGTTTTGCATTTTCCCCTTCTCTTTTGTTTTCTAGACTCTACCAGTTTCTCAGGGTTTGTGTGATCTTTAGATGTCCTCTAACTCTATTTCTAATCTCTCCGTTTTCTTCTATCTCTTTACCAACCCCCCTACTCCCTGGTGATCTTTTATTCCCAGGGGTGATACTATTTTTTTTAGGTTCATTTTTTTTTTTTAGATAGGGTCTCACTTTGTACAGACTGGTCCTTTATTCAGCCTCAAACTCAGCAATCTTCCTACCTTTGCCTCTCAAGCGCTGGGATTACAGACATTACAGGCGTGAGCCACCATGCTCAGCATTGTGATATGTGATAGTGATTGCTGGTGGGTGTGAATCACCATTCCCAGCTTTGTTGTGTGTAGCTAGTAGGTATCAAACTTGATACCTTGCACTTGCAAGACAGGTCTTAGAACCACTGAGCTAAATCCCCAGCCTGATGCTGCTGTATTGAAGGGCCCCTCTGTTATAAACATATTTCTGGTTAGTTCTAAATTTTGGCATATAGTCATAGATCTAACTCATGAGGTTACATGTATCAGAATAGTAATTGCCAAAGTATATCATTTCCTTGTGTTTGATACTGTTGATGATACTTATGGTATTATGCCAACTGAAGTGATGTGATTGTTCTGTTTAAGCACCTTTCATGATGTTCCAGAACTGAAATCATTTAAGGGCAAGTACAGGTTAAAGGAGGACAACCCAAGAAGTAGCTAGCTCCTATACCTATGTATATATTAAAGATTCCAAATATTCCAAATTGAAATATTAAAAAGAAAGAGACTTTCAATAAACATTTCCCATACAGCAGACCAGGAATTAAACCAAAAACATCAGCAACCACAAGAAAAAAAAATGGAAATGAGAAAAAATTCAAATACCTAGATACAAAGATCATCACAAAGGGGAATCTAAAGAAAAGAGAAATAGAGTGAACTGCAGCTGAAACACCAGGACTCTGTATCAGGAACAAAAGAGGGTCTAGTAAATTGCAAATTGGAAATACTTCTCAGATTAAAACAGAGATGGTGTCCAAAGTGGAAGATATGTTTAATAGCACTAACCAAGAGATCAGAAACATGATAGAATATCATATCATGAAAGTAACAGAATCTGTTAAACAATTTCAAATATACTTCCAGGAGATGAAAAACTCCAGTGAAAATTTGCGAAATAGGATGAATTAATGTGCAGATTGAAGATCAAACATAGAAGATAGGATTACAGCCATTGGAAAAGGAAAGGAATAATTTATGGAAAATAACAAGGGACCATGAGAAAACAATACAGCGACTGCTAGATGATGGAAAGGAGAATAACATAAGACTGACTGGAGTCAGTGAAGAAACAAGAGATAGTGCAAAGCATATATAAAAAACTGTTCAAAGATATAATGCCAGAAAAAAATAAAATACCTGACATACATGTAAGTGAAATATAAAGGACTTCAAATGGCTGTGATATAAAATAACCTACACCTATGTATATAATAAAGATTCCAAATATCCAACAGAAGAATGAAATAATGAAAGTAGTCATAGAAAAGAAACAAATCACATACAAAAGGAAAGCTCATCACAATCACAACAGACTTCTCAAAGCAAACATTCAAGTCCAGAAGAGCCTGGAATGCAGTATTTCAAGTCTTAGAAGAGAAGAACCTCCAACCTAGATTCATGTATCCTGCAAAAACTATCCTTCAAAATTAACAGGGAAGTAAGATAATTCCATCACAAAGAGCACCTAAGAAACTTAATGAATTCAAAACCTGCACTCCAAAAAATTCTACACAATATCCAAGAAAAAGACAATGAGTGTCATCATCCTATGAGACCCAACAGAGTGAACTCACTG
>PVIR01032234.1:0-18838 GCA_004026965.1 Petromus typicus
GGGATTTGTACCAGTATAAGACACAACTTAATTCTCATTTTTTCTCATAGCCCCACCCACCCTACCACCCCCCCATATATATAAAATTTGTTTCCTTACTTTTTTGTTACAATCTCAACATTGTCCCCTTTCACCTTCAAATGGATGTACTTTGAGGAGATCCTCGTAAGTGAAATAAATAGGTCACAGATGTGTAAATATCGTATCTTTTCTCTGGTATGAGAAAAAGAAGATGTAAATGAGTTCTAGTATGTATAGTTGATATTGTGAAATAGAAAATATTTAAAAGGAAAGAGGGTGTAGGGGTAAATGACAAGGGGAAAAAGAATGTGATTGTAATTTTTTAAAAAGGGAAAGCTTATGTGTATAGGGGGTGGGAGGTTGCAGGATGGGTGGGGGAAGGGGAAAAACGAGAATCAAGTTGTGTCATATTCTGGTACAAACTCTCAATGTTGAATGCGATGATGATGTGTATTCAAAATGTACCAATAAAGATTTGAATTAAAAAAAATACAGTGTGAAAGGATACCAAGGCGGTTACAGTGACTTACTATAGGACACAGTGCTTGTCTGCTAGCTGGGGGTCTAGCCAGCTACGGGGTTTCAGAGAGTGGATTTAGTGAGCGCCATCCACTTAAGAACCCCTGAAAGAGTGTCTGACATCAATCAAACACAGTTTGAAATTAAAAACAAAAATCTGTACTGAGTTCATTGTTTTTAGTTTCTAGAGCATTATTTCAGATTTTCCCTTTCAAATAAATAGATATGAAGGCTAGACCTTAAAAATACATTTATAAGGTATTTTTATATTTGTGTTTCTTTCTGAAAATCAAAGTTAAGTGATATATTCTGCTCATCCTTTTCAGCTCATAACAATTTGTTTTTATAAAAAATGAAGCACTATCTGACTCTAAAGGCCTACCTAAATTGAAAGGTAACTGAATTTTAGGATATCTGAAATGCAAGTTGAATTACATTGTATTAATATTGTTATTGGAAGAAAGTTAACCAGTTCAACTTGTAAAACCAGAGAATGATAATTAACACTGAGAAGGGGATTTTTCCCTTTTTCCTCTGCAGGTTGTTCTTTTGACAGGTTTTAGGGACTTTGCTCCCCTCTGGACAGCAGGAAGGCTACTGGCTTTACCTCTATGATGCTGGCCAGGGGTGGGCGAGTGTCTGCTCCAGAGACTGGCAAAGTCCCAACAGCTTCTGTGGGACAAAATCACAAGGTTTGGGTGTTTATTTTTTATTTTATGTTTGGGTCAATAAAACAATTAAGGTTTAAAAAAATGACAATAACCAATGCTTAAGGAATTGTACAGCAAATCATTGCAAAATCAGCGTCGTACTGACAAATGGCCATTAATCTGAAGGATGCATGTAAGGGCAGAAGCAAGGTTTGGGTCCTGCGTGTTTATTGATGAGAATGAAGTGATTGATTCATTAATTACCCAGATTTGATCACTGATGTGTGTCAGATCATCACACTGTACTTCATAAACATTTATAACTATTGTGTCAATTAACATAGTAAAATGCAAAAAGAGTGATTATTAAGTCAGATTTTTAGGCTGTTCTGGTTAGCTCTTAACAGATTTGAAACAAGCAGTCAGATTGATAGGTTGCTCCAGTGGGAAGAAAAATATAATTAAGCTGTTGAAGAAAGAAATTACTGCATTTAGCTAGGTTAGGCGGCGATGGACAGGCAATTAGGAGGGGACCAGGCTCAGTTAAGGGCTGTTGATTGAAATTAGGCCCAAGATGGAGACATGATGGTTAGGTCTGTGAGCCTCCTTAGGGAGCTCAGAGTTCTGTGTTAACTAGCACTTCCAGGCCCAAAAGCCTAAGCAATGCAATAAACACAGAAGAGCAGCATAACGGACACATAGTCGCTCTGAGCCTCACTCCTCCTTCGGGAAATTCTTCCGCTCCCCTGCTGTGGACCTCGTATTTCTATCAGACCAGCATTAGCTAAGTGATTATGTGAACCTGTAAACCTATGGGTTGACTGTAGTTTGACCCAACATGATCTGCGACATGATTTTACTGTGTAAGAACCTCTACACAAGGAGCCTCAGCACTAACTCACTTCTGAGATACTTCTTGTCTCTCAGAGATTTTCTCTTTAAAACTTTTCCTGCTCTTGACCTCCACTGTCCTTCAGTCCATTCTTTGGAATTATGAGGTGTGCATTTGACACCTCTAACAGGTTGGGAGTTACTTCCTTGGAACAAAATGGTTAGTGTTGTGTTAAGTATGGAGATGAAAGTGTGTTTGCAAAATTTTACCTCCATCCTAAGGTCTGCTTCTCAAAATACCCTAGAAGGCTGAAGAAAGAGACAAAGCCAGAGTGTTAAGAGTCTTTGAGATGAGGCTGAAGGCCACCTCCTCCGATCTTAGCCCTTCTTCTTGACCTAAGGGATCTTTGTGAAGTTTTCCAGTGTTAAGAATCTACACGTCTAAGTCAGAAAAAAGAGACTGGTGAGGAATTAAGTTAGTGCTAATGCGGCATTTCCACTGTTCAGCTATTATCCTGTCCACTAAGCTGCTGGACAGGCTCCGGCTGCTGAGTGTCTCCAGGTACCTCCCAAGGATTCTGCATATGACTGATCCTCTTGATCTCTTTAGACCCATTCTCCTCTCCTGCCTCAGTGAAAGTCTGTTTCTGGAGGTTGATATTATATACTAGGGGCTCTCAGCTTTCTGTCTTAGGGATGGGTTGGATCATTAGACAGCCCTTCAGTTTTGGAGATAGGAATGAGGCTTTGCTGCTTCTAGGTCGGGGAACTTCCCTGTTCTTATGAATATAGGCAAACTTACAAATAGCACCTTTATCAAATTGTCCTCAAATGATTTTAATTTGAATAGTTACCTGTTTAGTGCTAAAACGGAACCATTTCCTATGTGAGGGGCTCAGGGTAGGTTATACCGGGAGAGTGGAAATGTCCATGGGTTCTTCTCTCTCTGAGAGCTCTGCTGGCTGACCATAGGTGACAGGCAATGAAGTGAAAAACGTGGATTATCCCTGAAGTACCATTGGTATAAAATACAACAAAGGCTCAATGAAGAAGGCACAGGAGGGAGTGAGGATAGACAGAAGTGGTACCATATTTGATATACCCATCACGATAATGACTGGTATGACAGGGCCTAAATTAAAAGGACAGTATCCATGAAACATTCATACTTCCTAGCCCGTCTTGTCAGAATTTGGGTTAAGTAGGAACTATGACATTACCCACCATCGGGGAATTGAACAGTCCCCACATCCAAGGATTGTTCTTCCTCTAGAACTCTTCTGATCAGTTTTTTGAAGTCTATAGCTGCAAGATCGATTTCTGGTTGCTTGTCTTCCTTCATTGTTCCCTGATGGAAAACTTCACTTTCAATCTTGTTGGAGTCAAAAGACAAGAGGTCACCTGTGGGGCCTTTGGCTTCTCTATCATCTTTGTTAAAGATGGCCACCAGTCTCATCTCAATGGAGCTGGAACTGCGACGGGAGAAGACACATTGCACCCAAAACCTTGTCAGTCTGCTGGTGAGAATTACGACATTGCCACCAGCATTCAGGGCAGCGTCAACTTCTTTTCTGATGGGCTCTTAAAGAACATTCCTATAGAAACACTTCAGTATTTACAAGACAACTGAAAGGAGGCAAAAGAACTGACACATGTTTTCATTCTGAGATAGAACTTGAGCAGAAAGGTTAAGTCTAGCTTGAAGAAAGATTATGAAGTGAATCCATAGATTGTTACTTTGGGTCTTTTAGGAAAAGTGTTAGTTGTCTAATGGAATTTGACCTACATTTTTAGAAGTCTTAAAAACCAAGCAGTGCCAATCAAGAAGGAAGATGAATTGTCCTTTCCTGTACCAAAAGCCTCCTTTATGAAAGTCTGTGAAAAAGCAATGAGTCCACAGGGTGGAACAATAGGTGGTGCCTGCTGTAACCAACTAAAGTGTCAGTTCTTAAGGCCTTTTTTCTTCTACCTGTTTCCCATGAAGTATTTCTTTTAAATTTAAAAACTCATCTAAATAAAACAGCCAGAGGGAAGAAATAACAGAAGGCAGAAGTGAGAAAAGAGGAAGGAGGGTAGTCTACGACTAACTGCCCTCATTGTCATACTTACTAACACAGTGCCATTTTGCATATGAAAATGAAAAAGATTCTTTACAGCTCTGTCCAAAAAAAATCAGATTTTACCTTTGGTTCACATTGTAAACCTACACAGACGGGTGCAGAAATGTTTTAAGGCCACTGGAACTGATCTGTACTGAACTGTATTCTTGCAGTTATCCAGGCCACACAGTCAGTCAGGGTGTACAGTTCAGTATTTCACCAGTCAGTGATGGTGTCAAAGCTGGATTCTTATTACAGAGCTTGCCCCTGGGCCTGTTCCCCCATTCAGATGGGTGATCTTGCAACCGGGAACACATTAGCTTTTCTGCTTTATTGTAGACTTAGGTGGGATACATGAGTGAGGTGTGATCAGACAGATGACCTCCCATTACAGACAATATTTAAGAAAGAGTTAAATATGCTTGAATCATAGACATATGTCTTCATGTTTTTTTTTCTAATTAGACATTGAGCTTCACAGAATCTTTTCAAGCTGATCAAGTCAATGTTTAACTGCTTATCTCACAGTATTTTGAATGGAGAGTTTTTCTCATTACTAAGTAAACCAATTACTTCCCATTAAATAAGAAACCATTAAGAACTCATTGGCTTATCCCGGCATTAAGTGCAAAAATTATTTGTAAAAAAATAAGCATATAAATTTGTGGAGGGAAACAAATGGTATTCCAAAAATTAAAAAGAAACGTCCAAATTACCCATCTCTTTCTTTCTTTGGTCTTCATTTCATCACACGCAATGGAAACATGCAAGAAAGAAAGAATTTTTGTGACATCTATTGAGACTTTCATTGCATTATTTCATCTATAAAAAAAATCCTCTCCTATGTTTGCCCAGAGTTTTCAAGAAAACAAACCAACATAAGAATTTGGATGGAAGTTTTAACCTTTGTGAATCTCAGGATGTACGTGTTACATGATGTTCTGGATTAAGGTTGAATCTTAGTTCAAAGATTCACATATATTTATGATCTGTTTTCCTAAGCTCATTGAATTCATCATTTTGCTTTTTTTTTTTTTTTGGTTATTTTTTGAGACAGGGTCTCACTTTGTAATTCAGGCTGGTCCTGAACTCAACTTCAGACTCAGGCTGGTCCTGAACTCAACTTCAGACTCAGGAATCCTCTTGTCTGCCTCCTGAGTGCTGGGATTACAGGTGTGAGCCACCACGCCCAGCACTGTGGAATGTGATACTGATTGCTGGTGGGTGTGAGTCTCCATGCCTCGCATTGTATGTGGTTACCAGGGATCTAACCTGGGCTCTTGCACTTGCAAGGCAGGCACTGGAACCACTGAGCTAAATCTCCGACTCTTTTTTTTTTTTTTGAGACAGGGTCTCGCTTTGTAGTTCAGGCCGGCCCTGCACTCAGCCTCAAACTCACATCACAGCAATCTTCCTGCCTCTGCCTCCCGAGTGCTGGGATTACAGGCGTGAACCACCATGGCTGGCACTGTGATATGTGGTATCAATTGCTGCTGGGCATGAGTCTCCACGCCCGGTATTGTATGTGGTTACCAGGGATTGAACCCGGGTCCTTGCGCTTGCAAGACAGGCGCTGGAACCGCTGAGCTAAATCCTCGGCCCAAATGCAAATCTCCAACTCTTGTTTGCATTTTTTAGAATATAAGTGAAATAATGTACTTTTGTCTGACTTCTTTCACTCAGCATAATTCTTTTGAGAGATATTCATGCTGTGTATTCCAATAGTTCATTTCTTTGTTGAGGAGTCTAGACTAAGAATAAACTATAATCATCTATTGCCCAGTTGATGGACACTTTGGCTGTTTTCTGTTCTTGGCTATTACAAATGAAGCTATTGTGGACTTTTGTGTCCAAATCTTTTTTTTTTTAGGTTTTTTTGAGACAGGGTCTCGCTTTGTGGTTCAGGCTGGCCCTCAGATCAGCCTCAAACTCACATCATAGCAATCCTCCTGCCTCTGGCTCCCGTGTGCTGGGGTCACAGGCGTGTGCCACCACACCCAGCACTGTGGAATGTGGTAGTGATTGCTGTTGGGGTGATTCTCCATGCCCAGAATTGTTATGTGGTTACTGGGGATCGAACCTGGGCCATTGCACTTGCAAGACAGGCACCAGAACCACTGAGCTATATCCCCAGCCCATGTGTTCAAATCTTTGAGAAAGTACAAGCTCCAACTAGATCGTGAGTAGTTTCCCACATTTTATGGAAGGGATAAAGCTGTACTTACAGTGGAATGTTTACTGCTCATTCTTACTAATAAATATCCTATCTCCTTTCCAGTTGTGTTGGAAGAATTGAGTGAGTTCGTTGATATTAAGGTACTTATGAAATTGTAAATTATCTTTTTCTACACATGACCTAAAGGGACTCTAGATGAGACCAACAGACTCATAGCAATTTCAGTCTTTTGCATAATCTAGTTCCACAAGAAAGAAATTTCTTTCCTAAGTTTACTTTATAATATTCTGAGTACTGTTATTAATGACCAAAAGTTATTCCTGCTTAGAAGCAAATCATTTGTTGTGTTTAGGGCCCAGATATTTTCTGGGGGAGTAAAGTTCTCATGACACAATGAAAATCACTGTGGAAATGTGGTCAAACTTACCTTAGAAGCATCTTTGGCAGAAATAAGTATAAGTCCTTACAAAGATAAACACTTGGGAAAAATTAATCTTTTAGGCATATAACTTTATGAATTGTACCTTAGAAAATTCTGTCAACTTTGGTTTTCTTCTGAAATAGAGTTTAAAATTAGTTTCTTACATATTGAAAGGAGGTGATCATATGCCTTCGATCCTATCTCCAAACTCCTCCTGACATTTCCTCCAGGTTTAAATTAAAAATTTGTTCAAGTGCAGTGATTTATGCAGAAGACCTTGCCATCTATGCAAAATTGTTTCCTATCACTTTTTATTTTCCTCTAATCTATCTGATTTCACATGGGATTCAGCTGAACAGCATCTTGAAATAAAGAAAAATGAATCTGTTTTGGTGCATATTAAGATTTTCATTTTTCATAATGCCCAGCTCCTTCATACCCTGGCATCTCCTTGCTGTGAGTGGCCAGGAGTGGACAGGGGTAGGGTGGCTGGCTCTCCCTGGATTTTACCCCACTCCTGGTCCAAAAATCTCTTCCTGCTCCAGCAGCGCTTGAGCTTACCCTGGTCATATTATCAACAAGTAGTGTCTCATGACTTGCCTACAGATGTTTGGGACAACAACCTTAAAAAGATGTAAAAATTTTTGCCCAAACCTGAGCCAATGGCCACAGGCCTTCTTGGGCCAAAGCCAGGAGAACATGGTCTCACCCTGCTCTGATATTGTATAGTTTTATGATTTCATTTCTTTTATTTAATTAATGATTTTGAGGGTCAAGCATCACTATGGTCAGATTAAAATAATATCACAGGTATATTTTGGGGTGGCTCCTTTCTACCTCTGACTGCATCATTTCTTTAACTCTGCTGCCCCCATAAGAGCTACTTTGTATTAGGTTCACCTGTCTGTCTTGGGTAACACAGTTTGTGAAAATGGTGAAGATGGCTGGCTTTTGATAGGAAACGAGGCAATCTAACACCAAGACAATTAATTGCTACTTCTTTGGTTTCTATCTACGGAGGTATTTTTCTAGGAGGTTGGTCAATAACACCGGCAAGGACAGCGGCCAGCTCTCTGCCAAGGGCACCATTTCAGACTGCCAGAAGGAGCAGCGCCACGCCTAAGAGTCCCCCCCAAAATCACCCACAGTCATGTTCTAATTAGACAGTTTCTGAATGTATTCAGCCTTCAGGACTTGGCAAAGCTAAACAACTGAGAGAAAAGAGACCTTATAATCCTCAAGACGTCGCCTTTAAAAAAGGATAGGAAGAAAGTAATTTAAAAATTGAGAAGAGTCTGATTCTTTTACTTACCTAAATCCTAACATGTGGAGTTCTTTGAATCCTGGAAGTTTTTTAAATACCTTTTGTATCTGCAGAGAGAAAGGCATTTATGAAATAGTCTTTGGTTCTACTGGGTTAGATCTTATCTAACTGAAAAAGCCTAAACACTCTCGATGAATTAGGGGGAAAAGGAAATGGAAAATATGAAACAATGAAAGAGGTTAAACTCTTTGTTCTCATTTATTTCTGGAATCTTGAGGAAATTATTTAAAAGTCATAATTGGGTGACTCTGACCTGCTGCAGTGCTAACTTTACAGAAAACGTAAAATAACTTTATGATGGTATTTGGTGGAAACTTTTATGACCACAGAATTTTCACTTAGAGCAGTATGACATTTTATAATTACAACTATAATTAACTAAAATCTTTTGAATGGAGTCGTATGATTTGGAAAATATCTACATTAAAGATATTAATACATTCCATATGGCTTCTGTACTTAAATAAAAGAGTAGAAAGAGATTTTAATCAATACACTGGATTTGTTCTTAGATTTGTGTAGACCTTGTAGTTTTTAAAAATCTGCCCCTATTAATGAGGTCTACAATGGAAATATCTTGCCAGTGCTATGTCCAACGACTTTCCAACCCACTACGGCCTTGTTTCTGCCCAGGGCTCTCCAGGATGGAGGGTTCTTTCCAGGCTACTGTCTCTTGGCTTCTCCAAATGCAGTGGCATTTTTCATTCTTCTGTCCCAGAGTGCTGCTCTTCCCTGGCTCCTCTGCCATCTGTCTCACTATTCTCAGTCTTCTTTGCTTAATCCTATTCTTGTCCTTACTATCTACGCCTCAGGAATCTGGAGCCTTCTTCCCTCCATCTCCTCTCCTCCTCCTCCTCTGACTTACCCTCTGAAGACAAGCAGTGCCTGCCTAGCTTCCTGAAGGAGGGCTGGAAGGCAAGGGGGACCGCCAGGAAGGAAGAGCCACTTAGCAGAGAAGCTTGGGTGTCAGGAAGGAGGGAGGAAGGCGAGGCTCTACAGGTGAGCAGGTCTGGGCTCCGTCCTCTCTTCCATTCCTTTTTGGGAGAGTCCCATTTTTCTCCACAGCTTTAGTGATCACCTGACATGGATCCTTGAATTCTACACACAAAGATACCAACGTTTTCCATTAGCTAAATCTGCCCAGAGATTCTTCAGCCTAAGAGGCCTTTCCTCTTGGCCTCTCAATCTCAGTTAAAGACAGGAGCATCTATGGTCTTTGTGCCACAGGGAAAAGTATCCCCAGAATACTTCCCCTCTAGGACCCTCACATGCAGACAGCAACTCTTTGTTGGAGCTCCATGAAGTTTTCTGCCTCCACCACATTCTGCTATTTCTGCATCTTCACTGCACTGCTGAAAGGAGTCTCTGGGAGTGGTGTTGGTGTGGGAGGAAGAGAAATTATTTTTTCACCTCTCAGTTAATCATTCTACCTCTGTTGCTCATCATTAAAAATACCTTGGTATGCTTCTTGAATAAGATCCGGTTCTTTAGAAAGGTGTCAAAGATCTTCCAGACTCTGCATCCCCCAATCATCTGTCCTGACATGTGCTCTTCCTGCCACTATTACCCCTTGGCCAACAGAGTGCCCTTAGTGACTAAATGGACCCATACAGGCAGAACTTCCCCAGCCCCTGTCAATTCCTCTCCTTTAGCTCAAGATACAATTCGTGTCCCAGTTTCCCCACTGGCTACTTCCCTTGCCCACAGCTGTTTTCTAAGGCTGCTGGAACATCTTGTCTTCAAAAAGCATTTTGCAGAGCTCCAGCGCTAGGCACAATTGTTTTCCTTCTCTGCTACTCCAGGTCTCATTATGGGATAGCACAGAGATCCTCCAAGTGCATGCCTAGAGCACAGTCCTTGGTTCAGGGGAGCCTGTCTTGTGTATTTGTCTTTTCCCCCCTGCTCTCCTCTCATGATCCAGCAGGCTGTTCTTCACATAGTAGGGACCCAGAAAAATACTGTCTGGGCTGAGTGTATCTCTTTATTCTCTATGCTTATCAACATGCCTCGAGTGCTGTTCCTCTATCTCAAATTCTACCTGGCTGTATCCTTGGTGCCAAGGCCCCAAAAAGCACCGATAACCCCCAAATTGCTCATATTGGGCTTTGGACTGTATTATGGAATTATTTTTCCAACTAGACTGATTTACTTTCTAATTGAATTTCCTTGTGCCAATATTAAACAATAGTTTTGATTTCCTGAGTACACAGGAACGGAAGGGCTGAAGGAAGCTGAGTGTTGGCTGATAAGGAGACAGGAGTGTAGGCCTGGATTTCAGTGTGGTTTCCACTGCCTTCTAGTTACAAGACTCAGAGTTCATTGCTTCAGGCCTCTGGGTCTTTGTCTCCTCAGCTAAATGGGCTAACAGTGCCGATGCATAAGGGTGCCAGAGGGAATCACTTGTGAGCTGCAAGTGCTGCTCCACATTTGGCTGAATCAGAAATGTGCTGTCTATTGATCGGTTTATTCTCTACCTTCCTTGGGACGACTTCCTCCTCAAGGGCTCAGTTTTCTCATACTCCCCCCTTGGCCATTCACCATAGCCCTGACCAGGGAAGTGCCCACCTCTGTTAAGTTTTTTTTTTTAATGGATGGAGAGGGCAGGATGAGGGTTGCTCTGGCAGTCAGGGTCCTGGGCAGTTGTATTCTGTGTCTCTATTCTGACTCTGTCACAGGCTTCTCAGAGGTCTCAGAGGTCAGACTCTTCCTCATGGAGCCCACAGGAATGGGCTGTGAGTGCTTCCGGTGTATGTGCTTCTGGTCTGTGTGTTTCCGGTCTGTGCAGCCTCCTGGCGTGTGCAGGAACGGTTCACACTGAATCTTCCTGCTGTTCAAGCAGAAGCGCAAAGCCAGAAGGTTGAAATGTGAGCTGAGTGTCTGAGCAGATGACGCGCATTCAGGATCATCCCTTCTTCAGAGACACTGCTGTCCATGTGGCAGTGGTGAGTCGGGCAGAGATGTGGCTGTAGTGTGGGCAGGGGAGTCAGTGCTGGCCCCAGGAGTGACACGGATTCACTGTGCTGGGTGTGGGGAAAGGACTGATCATTCATGTCCATGCCCTCTTTGTGAACCTGTCTGTGATTGATTACAAATCAGCTCCTCTCCAGAGGGGGTAGATAGAACATCGAGGGAGAAGATGACAAAAGTCTTCCATTAATTCAGCTAAATAACCTTCTGGGGGATCTTTGAATCATAGCACTAACTACTAAATTGCTAATTAAGTGCCCAGTTAACCTTATTAATGACACTGAATGCACAGGAGTCTCCCTGGTTCTGTCTGGATACACATTATTGGGTGGTACACAGGCAGCTGTGCTCATTTCCCGCCAAGTTTGGCACAGGAAAAAGGTTGGCACAGGAGAAAGCATTCAGATAAGTGTGTGGCCCCTTCTGACATTGCATTAAATTGTGCTTTCATTTCACTGGGGAAGATAAACTGGTGCAAAGCATAGTCCATCAGATCCCGACAAGGCCTCAGTGAGCTGCGGCAGGCGGGGGGCTCCTGACATGGGCCTCGGGGCCCTCTCAGGAGTCGGAGTGGGACTAGGCTTGTCTTGGAGAAAGTGGCTGTGTGAAGGGAGCCAGAAGGACAGGGCAATGCGTCTTTGAATTTATGGGTCTCCCCATAAATATGTGGGAGAACAGGAAGCATCGCACAGTTGCTGAGAGTAAGGTGCTGGTCCGCCTGGGTAGGAATCCTGGCCTTGTGTCCTTGCTGGGGACATTAATTAGTCTCCTCATAGCTCACTACTCAGAGAGCAGTTTCTCTACTTGTAAAAAGGAAGACAGTATGAGAGCAATGGGTGACAACTGAATGAATTAATACACAGATAGTATAAAGAACAGGGCTAGTCTGCTGTTCCTTTACATGGAAGTTAGAAAGTTGGACTTGGAAAGGGATTTTGAGGACATCTTTTCTAATTCCTAAGACAGGAAATTAAGGCTGAGGAAAGTAAGATATTCTCAAGTTCTCTTGGCTAATTCTTGGCAGAAACAGGTACTGAAACTCAAATTTTAAAAATATGCCAACATATTCCCATTGTTTTAGGTGCTTAGAAAATTAACAAGAAGCTGGTGAGGAGTCTATGGC
Source organism: Petromus typicus (assembly GCA_004026965.1). Taxonomy (NCBI): domain Eukaryota; kingdom Metazoa; phylum Chordata; class Mammalia; order Rodentia; family Petromuridae; genus Petromus; species Petromus typicus. Next base: position 12,132 of record PVIR01032234.1, read on the forward strand.
TATTTAATTTTGAAGATAGTCTGACTATATTAAGGACTTAGTGAAAAGGATGTTTCAAAGAACATTTGGAAAAGTTAACAAACTATTCTTGAATTCATTTTGCTTAATAATCCATGTCTAAGTACTTGCATGGCTCATAAACACTCTGTGCTGAATCTCTCCTTGCAGTTTGTAGAAATGATGCTTCATATATTGACTGAACGCTGGTGTAGAGGGGAGCTTGAGCCTCAGAATCTTTTCCCCATCTTTCATCCCTGGGGGAGCAGCGAGGGTGGAATTCTCTACATGTGAGAAGCAGTTGTCTTGCTTTCTAGTCATGCTGAGAAGATTCATGCGGCTTCCAGTTTGGATCTTATCAGGCTTCTGCTTCTCAGTTGTATTTGAACAGTTACTGCCCCCTCCTTGTATCAGGCTTTGGAGATGAAAGGGGCTGGTGAGCCCAGACTGAGGAGCGGGAGCTTCATAAGCTGATGTCACCAGAATGAGATGTAGAGAGAGACATTCTAACCCAAGAGGCAGCACATGGAACCATTGAAATTGAAGAAAGTTTACAAATAGTTTTTATTTTTGCAAGCTAGAGTGCCAAGGTGAAGAATGAAAGGAAGCAGATGTAAGACAAGACTGAAAAGACTGCGCAGGTCTCACCATGGCATATAGATGCTGCCTAGTGCAACAGTTGGATTTATCTTGAGTTAAAGAATGTTTGTATTCATCCAAGACACACAGGTAAGACGACGAGTGGAGATGGAAAAGATATCTTGGGAAAACTCCTCAGAGCAGTAGTGGATGACATTGTGTAAAAACATTCACTTATCACCCTGAAATGTCGTGTCGTTACAGTGCATCAACCTTCAAAAGTGGAAATATTATGTAAAGACAAGGCATTATGAATTGATAATTCCCATTTCAATCTACATTCTCTAGTTGGTGCCACGTGGTCTTTGGCTTTATGTTATTCCTTTAAAATTTTAACTCACTTTATTGACCTACAAAGCTGACCATATTTAAACATATACATTTTAGTGAACCTTGGGATAAGAGCCGTCACCGTAATGATCTTTTAGACATGTATAATACATATGGCTTTCTGTTCTGTGAAATTTATGATTTACTAATAGTTAAAGAAGATCTAAATATAAAGCACACTTAAGAATGGACAAGCTGGAAAGGACACTTTGTCCTAACATTTTAGGACCCATTGTAGTGTTGGCCTTCTTCTTAGCAAATGAAAATGGGTTCTTGGTCACAGGAAGTTAGAACTCTTTGCCAAAAGGGTGTGTATCCTCCTAGTGGGGTCCACTCACCTGCATTTGCGACTTTCCCACCAACTCTTGGTAGGAGGCAGACCTGGGGTCAGCAAGCTCCGCCTTGAACCTCTGGTTTGGCAGAGAGATGATGAGCTCCACCTTCTGCTCCCCGGGGCTCTTGGAAACATCTGTGAAGTCTGTTTCCCTGTCCTATGTGTGAAAAGTGGAAGGTCTTTTGTTAATGCAAACCACAAACAGTGGCTGTATCCTAGAACATGCATGGGTATTGTGTCAAAAAGTGGACTATGCAGGCTCGAATGCTTTTAGAACAAAAGTCCTACTAATTAGAAGTAGCTTCTAAATTGCAGTGAGTGACAAAGAACCAAAGCACACACTTGGAAATACATGTGTGACTGGCACATGGCGTGTCACTGGGTTTGTGCCACATCATCATGTGACTTCGCCCTTTGTGGAAGACTGGGTTAGACAAAGTAAGTTAAAGATGCCATAGTATTATTTTATATAATCCTTTTTAGAGAAGAGTCTAGACTGATTTAATGAGAACATTTGTGCTTAAATTTCACATTACAATTAGTGAAACAGCGTTAGGAAGCCAAGAGAGAAGTTGACATTTATCTCAGAAGGAGTGGCATAATTGGACCCCTGTTTGAAGGATGAGGCTGGGACTCAAGTGCAGCTCCAATGCTGTGGGCTTGGCCTGGGTCACAGAAGGTCAGTGGTCGCACTTTTCCCTGAGCAGAGGTCTCACTGCTCTGAATTCAGATTATTTCTCAGGAGAAAGCAAGTGTGGAATTGGGTGGCAAATGTGCATTTTGACAAATTGACAGCCTTGGGTACTCAGACGGTACTGGGCTATTATAGTGTTCTCCAGAAAGTAAGAGGTATGTTCCCAGAAAATTAAGTCTCTGCTTATGTACACGGTCTTTTATGGTGAAATTAGCGTTCAAGAAGCTGAAAGAGAACAGCCAATAGAAAGTGCCCTGGAAGATAGAGATGAGCTGAGCCCTGTTTCTTCTTGTTGTCTTCTTCATAGGTGTGGACAGCACGGGCTCCCACTTCAGAAAGGCGCCTGGACATGGATCCACACTGAACAGGCTGCTGATGTTTGTTTCAAAGATTTTCATCATTAATTTGGAAAAGGCCCACAGAACACTTGCATGGGTATAACAGCCCCAGCCCTGGAAGTTCATACAAACCTCGTAGGTACATTTTAAAAATATATTACCGAGAAGTTACTCTCAGCCACTCAATATTTTTATTGTTTTTCTTTTTTAAAAAATATTGATGGCAGCCAGCATTCTGTGCAGCAGATCATTAAAGCTGACCCCTCATGTCTCATTAAAACTTTGTAGCCTTTGGTCAGCATTCCCCTGTCCCCACTCATCTCTCCATCGCTACCCCTGAGTGAATGTTTTATCATTTTATAAACTTCATGCATAAAAAAGTAGACTAAGACTTCACGTCCTCCCTGGAGCAGATGCCGTGTTATCCAGCGGGCAAACCCTCAACTTTTCCCTGATGTTCACGGCTCTCCATAGTCTTATTCCAGGCTGTGGGGACAATTTTAGTCCCTCTCCCTCAGCCCTGATTACCAGAGTGTCCAGATATCAGTGTCATAGTCTTTGTGCCTGTGTCTCCCTGGAGAGGCTCCTTACAGCTCCCCAGTACAGCAGTCACACACACACACACACACACACACACACACACACACACACACACACACATGCATGCACACACCCATCTTACTTCTCACGTGTATTCCTCCATTCATGTAAAATAACATTTCCTCTGACTGTCCAGGACTGGACTTCATGGTCTCGTCGGAGCTCCAGTGGTGCTGACATCGAGGCCTTCGTGGGTGCCCAGGCATGCACTCACCTACAATCTCCTTTTCAACTGCAAACCTTGTTGCCTTATGTAATTTTCGTGCTTCACGAAATCTTCCGAAACAAAAAGCATGCCATTTACACACAGAACTCCATGAGTACACAGGACTGAGGATGCACTGCTGTGGGCTGTCCTGGGTTAGCCTTTTGTCCTGGACTACACACCGTCCTTCTTGAGGGAGAGCACTGCGCTGCTCTGTTCTGCTCAGTGGTATCATACATTCCTTAAGGGCAGCAGCTGTGCTTTGCTCAGTCAGTGCTCTGTGGTGCCTAACCCAGTGTCTGGCACATCAGTGGATCTTAGTAAACTGCTCACTGAATGGGGGAGAGGTGCAGATGCCCAAGAGGGTGTTAGGAGGAGGATGTAATGAGGAGCAAATGACATATGTGGGAGATGGATAATTGCAGCGATGGACCTATATTAGATTTTGAAGGAGATGGAACACAGGTGATGTGAGAAAAGAGAAGTTAGGCAACCAATTTTTGAAATTTCAGAGTAACTCTAGATTGAATTAGAGACAATAGTTTTTTTCCAACATTACTTCAAATGTTTACGAGGAAAGATTTTTCAGAAATATACAATATGTTCTCTTTCTCATAGCAATATTTCCATTGAGCCTGAAGCCACCCAGAATGAAGGGCAAACAGTGAATTATCACGCAGAGTGGGCAGTGCTGGGCTTTGTACTCTTGGCTTGCAGCTGGCTGTGCCCGGGAGGGAGTTGGAGGGAGGAGCAGACGAACATCTCACAGACCAGGATGAAATTCAGGGCAGGAAGAACCCGGTTCTTCTTGTCATTCCTAGTCAGTTTGCTGTCCCTGGGGTACCCTAGCTCTGCCACCATAAGAACTGCTTGAGCAGCATCTTGCTGCACCACATGGAGGGTGCGGCCCTCAGCTTGTCTAGAAGGCTTGCCTGTCATGTTGGATCAGCCACGTCACACCCTTGACAACCTTTTCATCTGCATCCCTCCTTTCTCAAAATGGTGCTGGTACTCTCTTTTGCCTTAGCTTTATTTTTTTTCTCAGATTGACATGGATAATTTTGATATTTTGAAACCTACCTGAGCTGTTCATATTGCCTGTGACTGAGACAAAACCTATTGTCAGTCTGGGGTCACACTTCAGTGGAGAAAGAGCATCGTCAGATGCTTGATTTATCTGCTCTTGTGAGTGGCCAGCATCTACCATGCATCAGCTTCCATTAGACACCACTCTCCGGGGCTCATAATTAAGTGGCCCTTGGTTATTCCCCCACCTTCTCCTAGTTCTGTTCTCCCCTTGTCCTTGGGGTGATGTGAGCACAGTCAGTAGAACAACCACCAGTTTCCCCACAATAAGGAGAACGCAGCCCTGAGTCTGCTCAGCGCCCAGTCTCTCTGTTCTCCCTGGGAGGTGAGAAAATCAAGGAAGGCCTGTGAAGAGCAGGATAGAGCAGCACATCTTACCACCATAGGCTTCTCGATGTCTTTCAAGGAGTCATTGAGCGTTTCGTGGATGGGTGTGTCGTCAGGAGAGACGGGGAAGAAGCCAAGTGAGACGTTGGTAACAACTGGAAATTAAAACAATGACAGACACAAAGATAAATGAGAAGGTCAGCACTCTCTATGCCTTTTCTGTTAGTGTGGACTTTACAGATCTTAAGAGCCACCTGAATTCATTTTTAAGAGCTCATATATGTATATTCTTGAAAAAGATATAAACCTGACTTTCAATCCAAGCAAATGCTGGCTTCTGGGACTCAAGTTTGGTGTGCTCTACATGAGGCATGGTTTAAAGTTTTTAACAAGTTTTTCCTTTTTTGACTTTTTAAAGGATACAAAGGCAGAAATTCACCTTGAATTTATTCTTATGACTATTTTCTTAGGCTATTATCCAAGTCCTTGGGATTTACATTGATTTGCCAATTATTGAGGCATTAGAATTTTAGTCATACAATCCAAGGGGTGAAATATTAAGATACTTAATATTAAGAATATTAAGATTAATTCTTCTTTCAGAACAGGTCATTTGAAACCACTTCAGGTCCTGGAAAATGTTTTGATGTACTTAAGGACCTCATGGAATGGAAGTGGAGGTTCTTTTCAAAGAAAGAAAAAAAACCCACCATTGTCATATACTTGCATTACTACTTTATAGTAAATTGTAATAAATATAGAATAGTTTAGGGAAATAGTATTATGATTAATTCATTTATATTTAGACAGAAGTTGCTTTCTACTTTAATGTTACTTAGTCAAGGACATAGAATATGTTGGTTGATATTTTAGCTTTAGAATACCAAATATAACAGAAAATTGGTCTTTCATTTTTGTGTGGAAGTCAGCAGTGACAAATAATCACTTATCTCCACATCTGTGAAGTCATCTTATTTGGTGTGGACCTGGGGTTCCGAGTGGGAGTACGTGGCAATGGTTAATGGAGTCATCTGGGGGAAGTGTCATTTTCTTTTTTTTGGTTAAAAATGGATATATGTGATCTTCAACTGACACAAAAATATCATATCTTCTTACAGTGTATCAAGTGGTGTGTTAAGACATATATACTTTATGTAATGTACAAATCAGAGTAACCATATCTATGTCCTCAAATGTCATTTACTTGTAATTAAAATATTCAAAATCTCTTCTTTTAACTGTTTTACACATATACAATAAATCACCATTATTTATATGGTCACCTTACTAAGTGATAGAATACCAGAGGAGGGGATTTAGGGGTAAAAGCACATAGCTGCTGGCACATCAGCATCTCCAAGGGGGCCTCTGGAGCCTTCCTTGGTCTCTACCTGAAGCACTGAGCTATCAGCGGTTGGAATGGGGATGTCTGCACTGGACATCCCCAGAATATTAGCAGTTAAGATGTTTTCAAGCATTATTATTCTATGAGGAATCAAGTCATACTACATTTTTTAACAACAAAATTGTTCTTCTAGTGTACTATGTGAGCAACTTTTTTTGTTGTTATTATTTGGGTATCCTATTTTATTGCCATGAAAAGATAAATTATTCAGACAGTTAAAACTAAGAATAATTATTAGACTAGGTTCATCTTTTAGTCCATTTAGTTCTCTTCAAAGATTTTACCCTCTTTTTTTCATGCCTCAGGTACTTCGTAATATTTACTATTAAAACGTAATCTCAGGAAATTTATCACTATAAAATTCAGTTGCAATAAGTGTGTGACCCCTCTTAATATTCCCAAGAGTGTTTGAGTAATATTTGAAGAATTCAAAGTTTACCTCTAAGACGGGGGAAGTTTGATTTTTGAATTCCAAATTTATCCATCCAAATTCTACTACATCTGTAAAAATTGTCAATAATGATGCTGGGCAAGACTGAGGTATAAAGTGAAGGTTGAGGGGAAGACATATTTTTCTTTGGAGAAAAGTATGCAAAATATCCTTAAGTTGTCACAGTTAGAAAGCTTTCCTATGAATTTCACTGTGAGATCACTACAAATGCTGAGTCTCTGGTAGGCACCGTGAACTTGTGTCCATTGCAGTGGGGATCTGGTAGCTTGTTTAGAACTGCATTTTGGAAATAATCTAACTG
>PVIR01032235.1:0-18737 GCA_004026965.1 Petromus typicus
TCTTTCATTCCCTACCTCTTTCCTGGCCCCTTCTCTTTCTTTTTACCAATATCCTGTCTTTGCATCTCAGGTCCCTTCTTCCTGCCTGTCACTGAAATTACATCAAACAGTGCCGACTCTGAGCCTCCTGGGAAAATCTAAGGAGCCTGGCTATTCTCCTGACTCCTTCCACCCTAACATGCCTTATCTCTTTAGAAACCAGTTGTGTTGTCTTGAGATCTGGGGGAAAAGACAGACAGTCACCTCGACACCACCCTTGTGTCCAACAGTCCCTTCCTGGGCCTCGGACCGTGGCAGCTTCTGAGTCACCACCACAGACCCTGGGGCGTGGTCTACAGCAATGGGTAACACAAAGGGACCTCCAGGGCATCTAAAGGAAGCCGCTCTTTTACAGAGTAGGAAAAAGAAGGCCAAGAAATCAAGCGATGGCTTGATGGATGGTCAGGGTTAAGGACTACTACTGGCAGGAGACTTTCTATCTGAGCTTTGACTTTAATAGAAAACAAAAATTCTGAGGGGCAGTCAGTCTGGGATGTGTGAAGACACAGAGCGAGACGTCCCAGGGCCCCACAGCAAGCTCTGACTCACCTCGCATGAGGGCCAGGCATGTGTTACCGGCTCATGTAGGGGTTCTGGTAGTTTCTGGGGGCCTCGGTCTTGACCTTGGGGAAGAGGCTGCCCTCAGCTCCCAGGTTACTGAAGCCCGTCTGCTGCAACCGCATGTTCTGGAAGTCGTTCTCGATCAAATTCTGCTCCTCGATGTTCTGCTTCCTGTTCTGTGAGCTGCCATCAACAACAAGAATCGAGGTCTGACCATGGCGGGAAGCTTCTTGAAGTAAATGTCAATGCTTTTTGAAAACATGTTTAAGCTTCAAGTAATTGTAAATTTACTCATGAGGTATACTATATGAGGTATGAAAAAAATATGGTGAATGTTTAAATTTTTAAAAAATGCGTTATAGTACAAGACACCACACGACAGACCCCTCACTTTGAAACATTTACACCATTGTTTCTGCCTCTGTCAAAACAGCTCTGGAAGGCTTTCTCATGAACATCGTTAGCTGCACTGCCACAAGTGTCTCAATGTCCTGAATTGATTTAGAACATTTACTTTCCACCCTCATTTTGATTTTGAGGAAAAGCTGGAAGTCACACGGTACCAGACCCAGTAGAAAAGGTAGAGGTGGACAAACTACCATTTTTACAAGCTCGCTTTTCTACCGGATGGCCTGGGAGCAGCACTGAATCATCGCTTTGACTATTGTTGTGGAAGAGAATTTCCAGAACTTCTCCGGAAGGAGACAAGAACAGGTAAATATGTTTGAAGGAGGGGATCCTTTGAAGGAAACTGATGGTCGTGTGTCCTTTACTGTGATAAATTTATCATGCAAACATCCACCGCAAGTATATGCATATATATAATGCATGTACATGTATATATCCATCACCCAGATTTCCCGATTACTACCACTTTGAAGCAATGAGGAGACAGGTTTTGACCGAGGCCTGTTATCCATAACTTCATTCTTTTGCCAGCATGGAGCCCTGCAGCTACGGACAGTCGCCTGACAGCTCTGGGATATAAGTATCAGCTGACCGAACATTAACATCTAATTCCAACAGCATCGTTCAGTGCGACTAGTCATGCTAGTACTCTTAGGTGTACTTTCCATTTGTTCAGAGATAATAATTGAAGTCAAAGAGATTTGTGTGACATGGTTCTTCAGCAAAGCAAAGCCCACATCTGCACAAATGTCTCTGTGAGTGAAATGAGATCAAGATTCCCAGATCCTGACAGGAGACCTGGGGTTTCCTGGAGCTGCTGGGGCCCCTCAAGGAGTCAGGGGGAGCTGCTGAAAGCCAAGCAGACTGCAGTGGGGACCTCCGCTCCCAAGTCACTCTGCTCACGACCCTCTCCCCTCCCCCTCCCCCTTCCAACCTCCTCCCTCTGAGGTCCTGCTCCTGCAGGGGCCGGACTGCAGCCGCTGGACGGAGGACACCACAGGTGCACTCCCGCACGACAGTCACGTGCGAGGCTCCCTCCCTGGGACTCGGAGGCCAGCCCAACCCAGAGCCCCTGTGCTCTGACACTCTTGTCCACTCTGTAGGAAATGGGTGAGGAGATGGGAACCCTGTAGTGTGTTCCAAGAATCCTGACCCAGGAAGAGGAGCCGAGGTGTGTGGCCGTGACCTGTGTCACCAGGTCACTTCGTGATACCTCCAGAGCAGTTCCTGCCCTTGCTGCCTTCCCATTAAGTCCCTGGGAAGAGCTACCATCACAGTGGAATGAGAGATAGGGGAGAAGGAACCTAAGATCTTTTAGGCAACGAAAATCTCTATCCTTTCTGACTCTAATGGGAAAATACCTATTTTGCCAAAATATAAGGTATGAAGTGAATGTTAGAAAAAAGTACATATCCTGCTGTTAACAAATCGAGCCCAAGACACGGGTGGGACTGAGATATCAGCTCAGTTAACAGCAGGATATCCAGCAGGGCAGAGTCTCCGCTGACTAGGAGATGGGCCCTGCGGCCTCTCCCTGAAGAGAAGAAAACTTGGGCCGGGGATTTAGCTCAGTGGTTCCGGTGCCTGTCTTGCAAGAGCAAGGGCCTGGGTTCGATCCTGGTAACCACATACAATACTGGGCGTGGAGACTCACGCCCAGCAGCAACCACTACCACATACCACAGTGCCGGGCGTGGTGGCTCACGCCTGTCATCCCAGCACTCGGGAGGCAGAGGCAGGAGGATTGCTGTGATGTGAGTTGGAGGCTGGGCTCAGGGCCAGCCTGAACTATAAAGTGAAGCCCTGTCTCAAAAAACCAAAAAAAAAAGAGAAGAAAACTTAAGGCCCACGCTGAGAAACAGCCATGCTGATTCAGCCCAAGGGTTCAGGCGACTTTAATTTTAGACTATTTGAGTGGGCTCCTAGACAAGGAAGGGACTTGGTGAAATTATATTTGATAACATTAATGGAATTAAAATATTGGTGATAAAGAATCTTTAATGATATAGGAAAATGATTGTTATATCCTACTACAGGGCTAAGCAAAACTACACTTTGAAAATTAAAAAAAAAAAAAAATACAAAGTATACCCAGCTATGAAATATCATGTAAACTAATGGAAAAAATCTGGGCAGCTGTATACGGTACGAAAACGTTCACTGCTGTAGGGTTGTAGGGTGAATGGTAGTGTTCTACTGTCCCTTTCCACTTTCCCTTTTTTTCAAGATTTTCTTCCGTAACCGTTCATTTTATACAATCAGAAGGCAGTGAAGTTAAGGGGGCTGGAGGGATAAGGCAGGGAGGGCCTCCCCTTCCCCCTCCTCCTGCCCGCAGGAGAAGGACGCTTCCATCCCCATACCTCAGGGCGACGATCAGCGCAATCCCCAAGCCGAGAACGAGGGCGCCCAAAATGGTGCCCACTATAGTGAGGATCAGCTGGAAGTCTGAAAAGCAAAAGACAAGAGTAAGCCTGGCCTTGGACGAGCTGCTGCCCGCCGCTCCGGCGCAGGTCTGGGTGCGCGCAGAGCCCCGGTGGGTGAAAGACCCGGCTGTGGCCCGAGCCCGCCGGCGCCCCCTGTTGGACAGTCAGCTCACAGCCCGCAGCCTCCGCCGCTCCTCGCCAGACTCAGTGGAAGGGGAAGCCGGCCAGGTAGATCAAGATCGGAAAGACAAAGGAGGTGATGGCAGAGGGGCTTTCTGGGTCTGGTGGGAAGCGTCCGACTGAGGTCCTGTCTCCCTTTACCTCTGCCCTGCAGGCCACCCTTTCACCACGGCACTCTGCTGGGGTTAAGTTTCCCAACAGAGAAGCCAGGTAGCCATTTGGCTTTATCCTGCGGGAAGTCTAGAAGTTCGTTCACAAGGATGTTCCTCCCCCACCTCTGACTGGTGCTACCGACACTGCAAACGTGACCGTGAGATGGCCGGAGGTGTAACTTGTGCACCGGATTCCAGCGCAAAAAAGAGGAAATGACTTATAAATATTCTTACATGTCAATATAATATTTTGGATTATACATATTATATATGCACATACATTGACTATGTATTTCTTTTTACTTTGAAATTTTACTTGATGTTAGACAGAGTCTTGCTATGTACCTAAGGATGGGCTTTATTTATTTATTTATTTTTTGAGACAGGGTCTTTGCTTTGTAGTTCAGGCTGGTTCTGAACTCACTATGTAATCCAGGCTGGCCTCAAACTCACAGCAATCTTCCTGCCTCAGCCTCCCAGTGGTGGGATTACAGGTATGAGTCACCATACCCTGCATTGTGCTATGTAGTACTGATTGCTGGTGGGCATAAGCCACCACCCTCAGCGTTGTGGTATGTGGTTACCAGGGATCAGGAATCAAACTCCGGACCTTGTGCTTGCGAGGCAGACAGGAACCACTGAGCTAAATCCCCAGCCCCTCAGACTGGGCTTTAATTCATTACATAGCCCATGCTGGCCTTGAACTTATAGTGATCCTCCTGCCTCAGCCTCCTGAATGCTGGGGTTACAATTGTGTACCACTATATCTAGCTTTCCTTGTAAATTTTATTTTTATTTTTATTTTCATTTATTTATTTTTTTTAAGGTTTTTTGAGACAGGGTCTCGCTTTGTGGTTCAGGCTGGCCCTGAGCTCAGCCTCAAACTCACATCACAGCAATCCTCCTGCCTCTGCCTCCCGAGTGCTGGGATTACAGGCGTGAGCCACTACGCCCGGCACTGGTATGTGGTATTGGTTGCCGCTGGGGTGAGTCTCCACACCCAGTATTGTATGTGGTTACCGGGGATTGAACCCGGGTCCTTGCGCTTGCAAGACAGGCGCCAGAACCACTGAGCTATATCCCCGGCCCTCCTTGTAAATTTTTGATTGAAATTTTACAAGTATACTATGGAATCTGGCTCATATTGTATTTCTATTATTGTTTTTTCCAGTACCAGGGATCAAACTCAGGCCCTTGTGCTTGGAAGGCAGCACTTGAGCTAAATCCCTGGTCCTTCCCACTATATTTCTACTAAAATTACAGCGAGTGCTACTCTACATCTGTGTCTTCCTGCCATGTCCTTGCCACAAACACCACCTCCAGCCCGTGTTCACATTGCCAGAGAATGCGAAGTCTGGAAGGATTGAAAGGTCAAGTCCTCTCATGCAAGCCTTCATCTCTCTTCTTTTTTTAAATGTTTTGGTAGTACTGGAGATTGAATTAGGGATATAATTCTCATGAATATCAGCCAAGTGCTTCACCACTAAGCTACCTCCCCACCCCAATGCTCCCCTTCAACAGATGGGGAAACTGAAGCTGGAGGAAGAAACGACTTAGCAAACCAGCCCCTGCTGCAGATGCAGCAGAGGCTGAGGACACTTGTCAGCAGAGCCTTGTCTGGCAGGAAGTGCAAGGCTGTATTTCCGGCATCTTCCGTCGCTGAGCTTTAGTTTTCTATGGGCATTTTAAAATAGTTTAAAGTCAGTGTTGTCCCAATCTGATGGGGGATGAGGCATGGGAGAGAAAGAAGGAACTGAATTTGCAATATTCCCCGAGCTAGTGAAGACCTCTGTGACGAGAAGATTTGAGTATTTAAGTAACTTGCTCCCACAACAGGGGACATACGGTGTGCATTGGAGGGGCCACCCCCCAGGACAACTGCAAACTGATTTCTCTCCAGGGAGGAGCCAGAGGCTGGTGGGCAGGACAGGATTTGAATGCGGCTCAAGGTTATTGCTTGCTAACTATTTATAATGGCAGGACTTCTGTACTCACTGTCTTTGCAGTCTGTTCCGCTGTAGCCAAATGGACACCTGAAATACAGCAACCAACCAGAGGGCACGTTAAAGACCCCCACGGGGAGCAGGCTAGACTCCCACCCCGCTCCATGCCTTCCTTTCCATCTCCAATCATTCCTCCCTCCCTGGCTCCTTCTTCTCTTGCGGTCTTGTACCCCTGTCACCCCAGGACAGCGCCTCCCACAGGGCTCCGGGGGCGCAGCGAGGCCCAGGCCCACTTGGTGTCAGTTGCTGTTGCTGAACATTCGGCCTTCTGAACTGCAGGAGGACAGCCGTTCAGAGGGGGCTGAGCCCGAGGGACGGCAGTGACCGGACCCTCTCCAGGGTGGCACCACCTGGCTCTGCCACCAGGTCCTGAAAGTGGGTGACTAGTGGTTCCTGGCATGCAGAAGAGGCTAATGAAGAAGATGAGGCTGCCCTGTCCGCCGTCTCTACCACCTCCTGACTCCAACCCGTGTCGGTGTGCCACGCGCCCGCCCTGCCTAGCCGCGGTCACGCAGTGGGGTGGGCGGGCGTCTCTTACGCTTTACAGACCCCACTCTGGGTCCGCTCGTAGCCGGGCAGGCACGTGCACTCCGCCTTCTGATTGCTCCTCTGTAAGCACTGCTTTCCGTTCTCGGCGGCGCAGTCAGCAGAACACCTGAAAGCTTCAAAACACAGTCATTTCTAGGGAGCTTTCAGAAACAGTCTCTTCAAACCCTACGGGACACAGTGAAATTTTTTCCCAGCATGTTCTCTGAGTAAAATGAGGTGCTCTCTGGCACCAAGCGTTGGCCCTTGGGGGGCTGCCCGCAGCAGCCTGGCCAGCTCCGAGGCAAGACCCTGCTCCGGGCTCTGTGTCCAAGGTCCAAACACTCATCACAAGTCTGAAATACATTTGGAAAGTCCAGCACTCATGTTCGTATTTTGCAAAAGCAAGGGGAAACACCGAGAAGCAGGTGGGACGCTTACCGAGACACATGGGGTAATATGGGAAGGGTCGCTGCAGCCCGTCTTTACACTCGCAGATCACACTGCTGGTGCAGTTATCTGGACTTTCTTTACAGCCATAATACTCACACTGACTTTGCGCTGTGAGACATAAATTGTTCAAAATCCCATTCAGCAAGACAGTACAGATGAAGCAATGTGTGAACACACCCCCTCATCATTGTTACCCTCTGCCTCGTGATGCATTTGGGGATTTAACAGATGAGGACGCGAGAGGGGTATTCTGGGAGCTGGCTCCCCAGTCCCTTCTTCCCTGACCACTTCCTTATGTTCCCCTGGTTCAAATTAATTCCACCCAACACAATGCAGCCCAGCTCCAGGTGACAATCTGCTCTGCCCCTGTCTTTGTGCAGGTCCCACTGGGGCACAGAAGCCATTCCACTTTCGGGCGTCTTTGCAGAGTTACACCAGGTGACTCGCAACTCCGTCCCGGGGCTTCAGGCCTAAACTTAAGACCATGCGAATTCTGTGGCTCAAGTAGCCAAGATACGACTGAGGAAAAGGTGGGGATTAGCTAAGTCTTCAGAGCTGGGGAAGATTGAAACAGACACAAAGAACAGTGAGTTAAAGAACTTAGTTAAAGAACAGTGAGTTCAGGGCCAGCCTGAACTACAGAGTGAAACCCCGACTCAACAACAACAAAACAGATTGTCTGGAGGAAGGCTGGATAACTGAACACAGAATCTGTCTTAGCTGTGGCAGCTGGAGAGCAGAAAAGGTATTTTTCCCTACAAGTTATGAGGCTCTCGATTGCATTTTTCTGGGGTTTATGCTCCAGCAGTGTCTCTAGAGGACACCAGTTAGCATTTTGTGAATATGTCTCCGAACACCTGCCTGGTGTCACAGAGGAGGGAGATGTTGTGGGAGTGGTCTGAAAGTAATTTTTAGAGCTGGGGCAAACGGTTGCAAGTACCCCAGGACCTGTAGTGGAGGCACTTTCTCGAAGTGGAGATGGAAGTGATGGGTACCTTGGGAGACAGGGGCCAAGCGACCTCCAGGGAGCGAAGGGGCTGTGAGGGGCTCATGGAAGGGAGGAGAAACTGGCGTGATTCTAATGAATGACATGAGAGACGCAGAATGGAGCCATAAGTATTTTTCTCTGTCTCTTCTGTCAAGAATTAATACTTGGAAACAGGTTGAATATAAGTTGCTAAAATGGAATCAATTTCCAAGGAGGTTCAGTGCAGAAGAGTTCTCCTATTTTCTGAAAGTTTTTAGTATCTTTTAAAATAAGAATGTTGCATTCTGGATTCTAAGACATTGGTAAGAATCTTTGTAAAATATCAAAGAAGGGGGAAAGGTACTGGAAAAGCATCAATAAGCAAGATTTGTTTGTTTTCAAAAAGAGTGTAGTTTTACAAACTAGGTCAGGGAGTTTACAGTATTTAGAGAGCAAAAATTTTAAGAGGTGAGGGATTGAATCTCAGAAGGAAAAGAAGGGAGGGAGAGGCAGGCAAGGGAGAAGTGCTACAGTTTGTGTGTCGATGTCCCCACAAAGCTAATGCAGATGGGGCAGGACTTTCTCAGGGGTAGTTAAATCTGGAATGTGTGATAACGGGGTTAAGAGCGTGTGATTACTAAACCCCTAGTTTGGCACTGCCCTGATCCCATAATCTGAATAAGATGGAAGGACAGGAAGACGCTGTTCCACTCTCTCCTCATTTCCGGTGCCGCGCTGTGGCCCAGGAGCGGCCTCCCTTGCCTTGCGCCGCCATCTTGTTTCTCCTTGGTGAGGCTCTCTGCCATCCACCTCGCCGTGGAGCTGGCCGATTCTGGCTGAAACCCCCATGATTTGTGGGCCAAGTAAACCCCTTCCCCTCTAACTTTGGGTGCTGGGTATTTTGTCTCAGCAACGAGAGAAGAGTAACTAACACAAAGAGAATGGTGGCGGAAGCACAAGGGGACAGGGACTTTGAGAAGGGACGTATACTTGTGTCACATGCTGCTGAGAAACTGTGGCTCCTTGTGCAGACTTGTGCGCTGGGCAGTGCGGCCTGAAGCCGCTGCACAGCCCTCCCCTGGGGCTGGGCCTTCGAGGTCACTTCCACAGGAGGAGCTACTACTGACCACCTGATGGGTCAGCTGTGGCAACACTATCAATCTGTTCACACCTCTGGATCCGTGTCCTCCGCCCAGGCCCTCCTGTGGGTAGCCAGGCTCGGTCCAGTGACCTCTCTGACCACCAGGATGACTGCAGATGTGACAGTCACAGAGGTAGAGGAGCACTTGCGTATTGAACTTTATGCCCTTTAGTCCATCCTCGGAGCCATCTGAGAGCAGCCAGCTGCCTGCTGATCTAGCAGCTAATGGCAGATGCGTAAGCGAGTCCAGCGGCCTCAGCAGAGCCCAGTGGGATCAACCAAGTCTGGGCCAGATCAGAACTCTCCAGCTGAGCCCATCTCGAGTTCTGATGCACAGAATCGCAGAACTGCAATAACTACACGGTGTTTAAGCCCCTTAGCTCTGCGATGGTCCCTAGCACAGCAAACATAGCGGCACTGAGGGCCTGTGTGCTGCACTAAAGCTCCCCGCTAAAGGGAAGCAGGACAGGTGGGACTCTGTGTGTACAAAGGGGCGCTGTAACTCGGTATAAAGCTCTCTGACTCCGAGCCGGGGAGTTAGCTCAGTGGTTCTGGTGCCTGTCTTGCAAGCGCAAGGGCCCGGGTTCGATTCCCCGGTAACCACATACAATACTGGGTGTGGAGACTCAACCCAGCAGCAACCAGTACCACAGACCACAGTGCCGGGCGTGGTGGCTCACGCCTGTAATCCCAGCACTCAGGAGGCAGAGGCAGGAGGATTGCTGTGATGTGAGTTGGAGGCTGAGCTCAGGGCCAGCCTGAACCACAAAGCGAGACCCTGTCTCAAAAAAAAAAAAAAAAAAAACCTCTCTGACTCATTTTCCCAGTTTCTCCTGGCTAGAGATGACTGGTCTAGTCCCTTGTCCCTTCCAACAGAGGAACAAACCGATGACAGGGGAGGTGACTGGGAAGGAATAGAAGGCAAGTGAGATTGGAAAGGGAGAGAGAAGGGACTCGTTAAAAGGAAATTTAGACACACCTGTTGACTAAACTATATAGTTCACATATAACTGAAAGATTCATAAGTGGGATAGATCTTTAGGGAAAATTATCCAATACTTACATGAATACTTTACAATGCCATGTGTACTTGCTGAATTTATATATTCCTGAACTCTATCAGAAATAGTTGTCTCACTTTCAGTTGTATTCTCTTCAAAAATGTTTACCACATTTACAGTCACTCTTGTAGATCTTGTTTGTTGTGAAGATGTGCTAAAAACGAAATGAACGCGTCACTTGCAGAACTGAAGTGAAGGGCTAAAGAATCGCTCTTTCTACTCCCGATTCGCAGTCTCTAGGATTCCCAGCCCCCGTGCTGACCACCTGTTCTGTTTCCACCACAGGGACCCGAATACAGAGCCCGGGAGCTAGAGGACAGTGTCAGAGATCTGTGCTCCGTGAGCGTGTAGAGGAAGGTGCAGCACACACAGTGCCTGTCAGAAGACGCGGAGGAGCAGCGTGAACTGTCGCGTTCAGGACTCAGGAATCTGGAGCTCATGCAGGCGGCAAGGGTGGCAGCCCAGCCACTGAGCCGGACTTCTGCTCTGACAGGGACAGAGGCGTGTGTCCTGTTCCCTGCCCCTGGAAAGAGCAGCCACTCACACGCAGCAGGGCCTGGCTCACTCCGAGGGCCTGCCCTCCCTCGGAGTGAGCCAGGGAGTCAGCGGTCAGTGTCACAGAGGGCATCCCTGGGGCTGGACATGCGCGGCTCACAGGAGAGTGAAGCCAAGAGGAACGGGAAGAGGGAAATGCGGGCCAAACAGTGCGCTACAGCAAGGCGCGCAGCTCGCTCTGGTCAGCACCAGAGCCGGAGGCCCAGGAAGAGCTGTGTCATATCTGTCAGCTAGAGAATCAAGGACAGAAGCACTGAGAAGATGAAACAGGACATTATAAACTGCTTCCCTGTTGGAACTGTGGTTCTGTTTTTTGTTTATTGGAGATAGGGTCTCACTTTGTGGTTCAGACTGGCCCTGAGCTCATCCTCAGACTCACATCACAGCAATCCTCCTGCCTCTGCCTCCCAAGTGTGGGGATTATAGGTGTGAGCCACCACGCCTGGCACTGTGGTATGTGGTGCTGATTGCTGCTGGGTGTGAGATCGGTATATGGTTACCGGGGATTGAACCTGGGCCCTTGTGCTTGCGAAACAGGCACCGGAACCTTTGAGTTAAATCCCTGGCTCGGTTCTATGCTTTTTAGTTTTAAAATATATTTTTGCTTTCTAATTTGTTCTATGCTCCATTTAATTTAATTTTATATATTTTTATTATTTATTTATTTATTTTTGAGACTAGGTCTTACTTTGTAGTTTGGGCTGGCCCTGAGCTTATTGTGTAGCCCAGGCAAGCCTGGAACTCACAGCAGTCCTCCTGCCTCTGTTTCCTGAGTGCTGGGATTTACAGGCGTGAGCCACCACTCCCAGCACTGTGGTGTGTGGTACTAATTGCTGGTGGGCGTGAGTCACCATGCCCTGCTTTGTTGTATATGGTTACTGGGGAACAAATGTGGGACCTTGAAATCGGGACCTTGAGCTTGCCAGGCAGGCAGCAGAACCACTAAGCTAAATCCTCAGCCCCTCCATTTTGACTTTTAAAACAGAGAAACTTAAAAACATATCCAGGGCTGGGGACTTAGCTCAGTGGTTCCGGTGCCTGCCTGTCAAGTTGCAAGGACCTGGGTTCAATCCTAGTAGCCACATTCAACAATGCCAGGTGTGGAGACTCACACCGACCAGCAATCAGAACCACATACCACAGTGCCGGGCGTGGTGGCTCACGCCTGTAATCCCAGCACTCGGGAGGCAGAGGCAGGAGGATTGCTGTGATGTGAGTTGGAGGCTGAGCTCAGGGCCAGCCTGAACCACAAAGCGAGACCCTGTCTCAAAAAACCTTCAAAAAAAAAAGAGAGAA
This sequence comes from Petromus typicus, assembly GCA_004026965.1. Taxonomy (NCBI): domain Eukaryota; kingdom Metazoa; phylum Chordata; class Mammalia; order Rodentia; family Petromuridae; genus Petromus; species Petromus typicus. The sequence continues at coordinate 11,765 of PVIR01032235.1, forward strand.
GGTAGGGACAGAGAAATTCCAAGGGTCCTTCCAGGCCCAGCATTTGTTCAGTGGGTGAGAAGCCGGAGAGGGCACTTTAAAAAGGCCCTCCGAGCCTGGCCCCATCACCCTGTGTGGCTCCCAGGGTGAGCACCTCTACTCCTGACTCTGGCCCAGAAGGTCAGTGGCCTCCAATGCGCCCGGAAATGCCTGCAAGTCTTGCATGTAGCAAGGAAGCGCCATAGCTGTTAATAAAGTCCGGGTTTGGCTGACTGCCACGCCTCACGGTTTCTGTTCTGATACTGTCAGGCATGTGATCCTGCACCAGCTACTGTTCGCTGAAGCCCGAAACCATCCACAGCCCTAGCTGCTGTCTGTGCACCTTCCTCTCCAGAGCACACGTACCCCTCTCAGAGTCCACTGGAGGTTGATTCCAGGCTCTCCCACGACACCCAAATGCAAGGACGCTCCAGCGCCTTCTCTACACCCACATACCATTTGCACATAGTCTACACCATGCTGTGCCCAGTGAATCACCTCCACACCTCCTAACAAACGGCCAGCACAATGGAAGTGGCTGTTACACTGTGCTCTATACAGATGCATTTTTTTTTTTTTTTTGAGACAGGGTATCACTTTGTAGCTCACTATGTAGTTCACTACTCACTATGTAGCCCAGGCAAGCATGGAATTCACAGCAATCCTCCTGCCACTGCCTCCTGAGTGCTGGATTTACAGGTGTGAGCCATCATGCCTGGCATTGTGGTATGTGGTTACTGGGGATCAAACTTAGGACCTTGTGCTTAAAAGGCAGATGCAAAAACCACTGAGCTAAATGCCTGGCCCTACGCATACAGTTCTTAGAAAGTCTTTTCCATCTGAAGTTTGTGAAATCTCGGAATGTGAAACTCATGCAGACTGAGGGCCAATCATCTCTCTATTTTATCCTCTTCCACAAATGGTTTCGAGTAGCTTTTGGGAAAAATGCAAGAGTGAAATTTAAAACTGAAACATCTCATTGCCCTCAGCCCAGGGCTTATGCTCACTGCGCCCCACAGAAGCTGCCTGCAGCTGCTAACTCGCGGGCCCTCTGTGCGTCCCCCAGCAGCACCCCGTTCCCGTCATCACACCAATCAATCAACACCTCTCTTACAGAAGACACAGGGGGCTCGGGGTTGGCCTCAGTAGGCTGCCGTGGTTGGGTGCCCAGCCCTGCCCTTCGCCCCCACAAGAAAAGAGACCACGAGCTTCCCTCTCAGCCCATCCGAGATGAACGCACCTCACCGTGTGGATGACAGTCTGTTTATAATCCGTGCCACTAAATGCATTTTTGAACTGTGGGTGAGAACAGATTTAATAACAAGTTGAACAAAACTTAAAGCGTTACTCTATCGAGGTCTTAGGACAGATTTTTAAACTCATTTATATAAATACACAGGCATTTCAGAACAAATCGCAGGCTTGCTGAGGGCAATCTTTGCTGTATAGTCTCATGTGAGTCAGGGCTATTCGGGAGGAAAGATGGAAAACACTCGGCCACGTGAATGATTTTAGTTTTAAAACTAAGGGGACCAGCCAGTTCAGTTTGTCATAAATTTCCCACCCCTGTTCATACATGTGCTTCAAGCCTTCATCCAGTCACCCAGGAGTATGTAGTTACTAACTGCCAAAGGCATCATGCTGGGAGCCCTTGATTGTCAACAGGACCAGCCCAGGCTTGAGATCAAGCTGGGGGGTCAGGGGACCCCCTGCAGGTCAGCCGGAGAGAGATGAGCCTCCTGGAGGCTCAGAGGACCACAGAGGGCTTCTCGGGAGGGAGGCGTCAGAGGTTTCCGCAGCGTAGAGCCCTCTTGCTGTGGTCTCCGGCACACTGAGCATCGCGTGGCTGGCAAACCCACATTTCCTGATTACTGTTCCTTTGGAAACTAAACACTGAAGGAAACTGTCTAGCGGCTGTGTGGAAATCCCGGGCCTGGCACTTGCACTTCCAGCGATACCCACTCCTTGCACCCTGAGACCTCTGCACCCAGCAACCTACGTGAAATGGAAACCATTATTCATTCTATTTTTGACAGCAGAGAAAAAGTAAGGGTTGCAAATTCAGATTTAGTTCGCCTTCTAATTTTTTTAAAAAAGACAAGTGTGGAAATTTGTATAAAATTGAATGTAAAAAAATCTTGAACTGGGCCAGGGATTTAGCTCAGTGGTTCTGGTGCCTGTCTTGCAAGTACAAGGGCCTGGGTTTGATCCCCCAGTAACCACATACAATACTGGGTGTAGAGACTCATGCCCAGCAGCAACCAGTACCACATACCACAGTGCCGGGCGTGGTGGCTCACGCCTGTAATCCCAGCACCCGGGAGGCAGAGGTAGGAGGATCGCTGTGATGTGAACTGGAGGCTGAGCTCAGGGCCAGCCTAAACTACAAAGTGAGACCTTGTCTCAAAAAAAAAAAAAAAAAAAATCTTGAATTTATTACTTTTATATTTTTTAATTTATATGGTGCTGGGAATCGAACTGGGTCTTATACATGCTGAGCTGCCCCTGAGCTACACACTCATCCAGAAAAGTAATCAATTAAATAATTAAATTGTGGGCTGCAGAGCAACAGCAAGGCCTTCCGTGTAGTAGGCGAATGCTCCAGCCGGCCCACTTTGAAACAAATTGTTTTAAAACCCCCCTGGCTCCTGTCCACTTCAGACTGCGCCACAGGTTCCATAAAAGGGGCACCGCGCAGCCGGAAGCAGCTTCCTCTGCAGTGCCAGGCGCTGGCCTCTGGGTGCCAGACGGGAGCAGAGCAGGGCGGAGGACACAGGGAAGCAGTGTGGGCAGCTGTGTGCCGGGCGCGCCTCCGCATCCAGCCGCCCGCACCGCTGTCCTCCCACACACGAGTCCTGCCGCTCAGTGTGAGCACGGAGATGTTTCTACAGAAAGGAAGGGGAGGAAATACTTACAAAGTCATCAATTGTACCCCATAGGGTTTGGTAGGCCTCAGAACTTTCATTTTGCAAGTCGGATGTAACAGTTGTTGCTACCTCAATCTGTCCCGGAAACGACTTTCCTGAAAGTCAAACAAACTCTTTCTATCCTAGTTACTGTGAAGAGGGTCATTTTTCATTTTATTTTAAAACATAAATCATTTTTCAAAGATATGATGACACTACGAGATGTCTGGGAGTCTCTTGGCAAAGATGTTCCTAGTCTGACCCACCCTCACACCGCCATTTTCCCTTTGTGGGGTCCCTGCCGGCCCCCAAGCCCAGCTTACACGGGCACCATCTCAAGCTCAGACAGGCCTCGCTTTTCCCACTTATTATCACACAATGAGCAGCTTCCCAGATCGCATCCCCGTCCTCAGAGCTGTCGTTTTGAAAGACTTCACGATACTCTATGAAGTCTTTGTCCTCGCTGGTGCCATCATTTTTTGGTTTTGGACTTGACACTTTTATTATTGAAAAGGGGAAAACGCAGCTGTAGTGAACATCTTCACGAGGGAAGTCTTTTTAGGGTCACTTACATAGAGTAGACCCCACAAGTGAGTGACTAGTGTTAAAAATAGGAATTTTATTTGGCCTGCCCTGACCCTGCGGACAGAACAATGTCCACTCTAGCAAAGGAACAGCTCAGATCTATGCACAGAAGGGCCTCAGCCCAGCCCCACGGGCCGCACGCGGACCTGCGCAGAGCCTGCCCCTGGCTCCAACCTGCTGCTGGACTCTCAGATCGACTTCCGGGCCCAGGCTCGGGAACAGGCAGATTCTGAGCCAGAACTGGCCATGTCAGAAGATGGGCTCCTGGACCGCATCACTGCACCTGTCCCAGCGTCTCCACACGTGGCAGCTCTTAGGCCCGAGCCCTGCGGCTCTCTCCGCTTCCGCCCCAAGCTGGCCCGGCAGCCACAGCAGAAGGGCTGAGCCCTCCTGACCTTCAGACCCACTCCAAGACCGACACCCACCTTGCCCCACTGGGGGCCTGTGCTGCCCCCGGCTTTCCCCCCAACTCTCACATCCTGCAGTGTTTTGTCACACTCGCCCCCCAGGGTGTGCGATGCCCTCACTCACCCTGGTGACACTCTGCGTCGTTGTAGTAGTAACCCTCGGAGCACAGGCACAGGTAACCGGAATACAGATTGGCACAGGACGCGCCTCCTTTGCACGAGTCTCTTTGGCAGCGTTTGGTTGAGGCTGAGGTGGAAGAGGAAGAGGTCAGAAACCCACGCAAAGAAAAGGCGGCAAACTATGCCCGAAAACTTATCTCCCCTTCAGGTGTCTCCCTGGCACTCCCCGCAGGAGAGCTTGCTGAGGGCTCGAGGGTGGCAAGCATTAGAGTTTGGGGGACAAAGAGCTGCTTGAGAGACAAAGAGGAGACAGCACTCTGCTAATTCCAAGGAGGTCTCGGGGACTCCCCAGGACCTTGATGCCTAACATGCAGAGGCCATTTTGGACAAAGCTTTGTATTTCTCAGAAAGGTATAAATAAACATTTTATATGGAGGGATAGACGTGACAGCCCTAAACCAGAAGATATAATCTGGCTGACAGCCATGTCCTCAAGGAAGAGAAAGGGCACTCCTACCTCCATACCACTGGCCAAGACCCCCGAGCTAGCAAGGGCAAGAGAGGGGAGTCCCACCAGTGGCCATTTCTTCTCCTTTGTCAGATAATGACTCTGAGCTTTGATTTCAGAGTAGCGTAACAGTCTGACAAACTTTAGAGCTGTCCTGAGGTCATACAAAGCTGTAGATAGAAATCCAACTTTTTAAAAAGTTAAGGTGCCAGATGTATGGCATTCTCTCTTGTGAGGCAGGGAAGAAATATCTAAAACAAACACATATGTATACCTGTATTTGCACAGGTTGCCTCCCAGGTGGACACAAGAAAGTGGACAAAGAAGATGCTTCTAGGGAAGGAGAGTGAGGCCTGTGTGTTTAGGACAGGAGGGAAATTAATTTTTCTTTTGAGAAGGGGTCTCACCGTGTAGTTCAGGCTGGCCTTGACTCATTGTGGGGCCCAGCCTGGCCCCAAACTCATAGTGATCTTCCTGTCTCAGCCTCCCTAGTGCTGGAATTACAGGCATGAGCCACCATGCCCCAGGAAATTTTTTTCTTTTGCAGTGTGGGGACTGAGCTACATTCCCATCCTGGGAAATTTACTTTTTATTTCATGTACTTTTGCTCTGTTCAGCTGCTTTTTCCACAATGATGGGGCCTAATTTTCTTTTTTTTTTTTTTTTTTTAGGTTTTTGGAGACAGGGTCTCGCTTGTGGTTCAGGCTGGCCCTGAGCTCAGCCTCCAACTCACATCACAATCCTCCTGCCTCTGCCTCCCGAGTGCTGGGATTACAGGCGTGAGCCACCACACCCGGCACTGTGGTATGTGGTACTGGTTGCTGCTGGGTGTGAGTCTCCACACCCAGTATTGTTATGTGGTTACGGGGGAATCGAACCCTGGCCCTTGCGCTTGCGAGACAGGCGCCGGAACCACTGAGCTAACTCCCCGGCCCCTAATTTTCTTTTACAAAATAATTAAATAAATAAAGAAAGAGAATAGCTCAGTGACAGAGTGCTTGTGTGGCATGCACGAGGCTCTGGATTCCTTCCCCCAAACCAGCTAATCAACCAATCACACTCAGTTAAACAGTAAATACAAGAGTGCTGGTGAAGACACAGAGCAAAAGGAACATGGCCACTTTGGGAAACGATTTGGTAGTGTCTTACAAAATTAAATATACTTCTAATGTGTCACAGCGATCATACTCCCTATGTCCCCTCAAAAGACTGTAGATGGATTTGATAGTAGATATTCATTCATGATTTCCAAAAATTGGAAGCAACCAAGATGTCTTTCATTAAGAGAAGGGATGGACTATGGTACATTCAAACAACAGAATCTACTCAGCACTAAAAAGTAAGCTATCAAGTGAAAAACAGACATGAAGGAAATGTAGATTGCTAGTGAAAAGAGCCAATTTGAAAAGTCTGACAGTCAGTAAAAAAAAAAACACATCAGTGGTTGTCAGGGCTTAAGAGCGAATAACAGGCAGAGCAGAGAGGACTTTAGGGCAGAGAAACTACTCAACATGACAGTATCATAATGGACACACCATTGTACATTTATCCAATCCCATAAAACGCCCCACGTCCACTCGGTGCGCCCCCTGGTGGGTGATGCTGACAATGCCCGTGTGGGCCAATGGGTGCACTGGAAACTTGCGTCTTCCTCAGTCTTGCTGTGAATCTGAAACCACTCTACATATATCTACTTTTTGGCCTTTAATTAATTAAGTTTACAGACCCCTGTTTTAGACTGGGAAATGAGGCAGGTGGTTTCTCCTTCAATAATTTCAGCTTAAGGTCAATGATCTTAGTACCCCCGAACCCTTGTCCTTTGGACAATGGTCGTCGGACTCTTTGAACAGTGCTACCCCACGGCCTTTTATCGCTTAAACTCAAATTTCCTGGTACTGAATTTCCAAACTGGGACCAGCCACTCTCTGAGCTTCAGGACAGTGCTAATTTCTTCCCTTGGGTACCAGGGAGCTGGACCATGTAGCTGAAGAGCCATAGTTAATTTTAGGAGACAGTCTTCCCAGAGAAGCTGGAACTTTAGTAAAAGAAGAACAGAATGGTGGCCCTGACGCAATGTTTTAAGCTTTCTACCATCACTACTAGTCTTTGTGATTTCAATTTTAAGTTCACAATTCATATCCAAAAGTAACCTAGGGTCGCTTCTTTCCCCTCCAGAATACACCACAAGGTTCTCACCTTCGCTGAGGAGTCCGAGGAATCAAACTTACCTGGGACTTTAGTACTTGTGCTGCCTGGGACTTCAGTACTTGTGCTGCCTTGGACTTCAGTACTTGTGCTGCCTGGGACTTCAGTACTTGTGCTGCCTGGGACTTCAGTACTTGTGCTGCCTGGGACTTCAGTACTTGTGCTGCCTGGGACTTTAGTACTTGTGCTGCCTGGGACTTCAGTACTTGTGCTGCCTGGGACTT
>PVIR01032236.1:0-18838 GCA_004026965.1 Petromus typicus
CAGACATGATGTTCTGTGTGGAAGTCACCAGGGCCTCTGCCACACAAGTGTGTCACTTATTTGAGCAGCAACATAATTAACAATAAGATTCAGATTAAAGGTTGAGAGTTGGAAAAACAAAAATGATAATTGCACATGTCTTCAAACTATTAAAAATAAAATTGGATTCTACCTTTGTCATTCAACCTTAAAGATAACAATTTTTGGCTTTACAGGCTAAGTTTACTAAATTGGACTAGGCTTTAATGTTTCAGCATAATTTTCTCGAGGGTTAAGATAATCTGTTTTTCTTTGTACACGGAATAATATTTTCAAATTCAGGTAGGTGTCATTGCTTATCCTGAACCCTGAGAAAAAACTAATATTTTTGCTGACCTAGAATGTGAGTGACAAAATACTAGTCTAGAAGTCACAAAGTTTCCATGCACCATAATGAACTAAGTGTAACATGGATTTTTCTTTTCTTTTTTTTTTTTTTTTTGAGGGAACTTGAAATCTGGCAGTGAAACTAACTGGAGTATTTATGTTTTTGTTCATTTCCTGTTCAAAGATGAATGATGCATTAAAGAGGATGAAATGCGGTGATTTGTTCCTTCCCCTAAGAGTGGAGGCTACAGTGCTAAGAGGAATTGAGACAGTTATGTGAGGGAAGTCCGGAGAGGGTACTACAACCCGCGCAGCTCTGCGCCCCACATCTCCTTTCAGATGTAGGGCTTTTATACTTATTCTATGTACATTAGTGAGGATTCTTGGAATATGTAGTTAGGCTGCTAAACAGCCCCTATATTTTAGATGAGAAGATTAGATGTCAGAGCAACTGATTGGTTTTTACTCAAGAACACAAATCTAGTTCATGATCAGTCAAATTCAAAATCCAGATTTAGATTCTCATGAAAGAATTTTCTCTTTGTATTTTTTTTTAAAAAAATCGACTATAGTCTTTTTTAAAAAATTTAAATCTTTATTAGTACAATGTGAATACACATCATCATCCTATTCAACACTGAGAGTTTGTATCAGAATTTTTTTTTTTTTTTTGAGACAGGATCTTGCTTTGTAGTTCAGGCTGGCCCTGAGCTCAGCCTCAAACTCACATCACAGAAATCCTCCTTCCTCTTCCTCCAGAGTGCTGGGATTACAGGCGTGAGCCATCATGCCCGGCACTGTGGTATGTGGTGTTGGTTGCTGCTGAGCATGAGTCTCCATACCCAGTATTGTATATGGTTTACTGGGGGATCAAACACCTGCAAGAAAGATGCCAGAACCACTGAGCTAAATCCCCGGCCCCTGTACCAGAATATAACATGACTTAATTCTCATTTTTTCCCTTTTCCCTCTACCCAGCCATCTTCCACCCACTATATACATAATCTTTGTTTCCATTTTTCTTTATTACTGTCACATTCTTTTCCCTCTCGTTATTTACCCCTGCACCCTCTTTCCTTTTAAATATTTTCTATTTCACAATATCAACTACACATTCTACTTCATTTTCTCATATCAGGAAAAACACATGATATTTACACAACTGTGACCTATTTATTTCACTTATGAGGATGTCCTCAAGGTATATCCATTTGAGTATGAATGACTCAATCTTATCATTTTTAATGGCAGAGAAATACTCTATTCTATAAAAGAACCAACTATAGTTTTTGAAGGAATTTCTAATAGTATTGCATAAAAAAAGCAAAATTCAACCTTTTGAAGAAGTTGAAGTTTTTAAAAAATTAAGTCTTTATATAGAGAATTTGAACCTGTACCTGATATATCTTGATTTTTAAAAGAAGTTTTAAGTTTAATGGAGGAATAAGCTTAGAATAGATAGACGCACAAAGAAAAAGTCTTTTAATGAACAACCTCTACTCATCTCCTCTTAACTGACCCAAGAGAAATTTCATGAAACTCTTATTTTTCAGATGCTTCCTTAAAATATTAATGAAGAGATTCTAGAAATTTTCAAGGCAAGCAATGTGCATGGAATTCTAACTTCATAGTTTCATGAAAAAGCCCAGTCACATAAAACATTTCACCTGAGCACACACAACATTTGGATTCGTCAGGAATCCTAAGCTAATTTCCATGTGGACTTTTCCTTTAGATCTGAATGATTGGATCCATGTGTTCTTCCCATGTTAGCTTCAGAGATGTACCTTGTCTTATGGAAATAAATGCTGAAAATAACCAGAACCTATTTAATTACTTCTCACAATAAGCAGCCCTGAGGTCTGTGGCTTCAGGAATGGATCCATACACATCAGTGCCCCAGGACTTCTTTCAGTCTTCAGTGAGAGATGGAGCTATGGCTCTGCGTCAGGTATTCAGTAGCATCTCCAGTAGGTGAAGAGAGAGAAGGAAACACAAATTTTCTTTTTTTCTCCTTCAACAGATAATGTTCAGATGCCAAGAATCCTTGATTATTTTTATATTATATCTTGCTATTGACTAAATACAGTAGTTTTTGGTTTGCAATAAGCACAGTCCAGTAGTGGTGGACCCTTATTGGGATGCCTGTGTGTGTGAGGCCAACACTTCTCTTCTTCCCATCAGATGTCTTGAGTGCATGTTTGAAGTATTGTGAGTAAAAAGCTTACAAAATCCTTTCCTGCAAAACACAAGCTCTGTCTCTAAAGCATGAAGAATAAGACAGTGTTATAGGTTTCCATCCATCTTAGCTCTCACTCATTTTATGTAAATGACATCAATCCATCCTTGAGTACTATAGATATTTCCACCTGAATGTTCCTCCTCTTTCCATACCACAGACAGTGTTTCCAGCTGCCACCATCTCTTACTAACTACTTCCAGCTCTTCCAAAGGTCTCTGCACAGCCACTCAGCCACTAGTCTAATCTGTGCTCTCCTCTGCAGTCAGTGGTCAGCTCAAAAAATGCATATCTTGTTATTACTCTACTTAAAACTATTCAGTGGTTTCCTATTATCCTTATGGGGAGGCAAATTAGAAAAACCACATTTGCCAACTGTTAGGTCTGGTATGAGCTGGCTGTCCTATGTCCTCCAGGTCGATTAGCAAGACATTGGCTCATTTTCTGAATTCTTCTCCCCACCCCTCTTTCAGTCCTTTAGAGGATTTCAGTTCCTTCTACCATGAGTCATTTGTATATAGTGCTCCCTCTGCCTGGAATTTTCTTTACACTTTTCATCTGCTTTTGCCTTAGCATGACTCATCTTTAGATGTAAGGTGTGGTGTGAGTTTCTCAGGGAAACCTTGTCTAACCTTCAGAAACTCATCTCTCTAGCATATCTCCCTCGTACCACAGGGTAACTATCTCATTTGTACCACAGGGTAACTAGTTAGTCATGTTTGTAGTTGTGTGCTTAGCATCCATCTCTGCTTACTGGCTATGTGGGAAAATTCACAGGGGCAAGGCTCTAGCTATCCATCATCTATCTATCTATCTATCTATCTATCTATCCATCTATCTATCTATCTATCTATCTGTATCATCTGTCTATCATCTCTCTGTGTATTTATCATCTGTCCATCAGTCATCTACTTATCTATCTTAACTTCTGTCACTCACAGTGTCTAACATGTTTCTTGGCACATAGCGCTTAGATGTATGTGTTGGTTATATGAATAAGTAAGTGAACACTGTATTGAATCCTGCATCATTCAAGCATTTTCATTGCTAAGTTTAGGTAGACAGTGGGGCTCTAGGTAATATTGTAAAGTAGGTCATTTTGGGATCTCTTTATTAGAAAAACAATTAGAATATTTTGCCTTCATGAATAATTCCCCAACAAATTCTCATGACTTTTTAATATTTTAAACACATGAGATATTTAAACCAAAGAACTTCTATATGTAACAGTGAGTTCTCTCATGATGATATTGAAAATGTAAATGTCTGATTTTTGCATTCAGAAATTGAAGAACAGTTTCAGGACTGTCAAATTGGTGAAACAGCTCAGACTTGCGTTTGGAGAGATCCAAATGCTATTTGGAGTAAAATTTGCCAAATAGTCCAGCATTCAAAATACACACTGAAAAGATTAAAGTGATACTGCTACAGATTTTAAGTATATTCTTTCCTGAAATCCCCCTTAATGGTTCTATTTTTCCTGGAACTGTAGTACTTATTATCTGTGCCTTTGATAACCCCACAAAATCATGCACTATTACAGAGGCTCAGTGTTATTTCTTGGTTCAGGGGTTAATGGTGGGATACCTTGCCACCCACAAAGTTGTGCTTTTCTTGTGAGGAATTTTATCTATGAAACTGATGTAGTTCCTGATTTCATAGAACAAACAGTGTAGACGAAACTTGGAAAGGGTCTGATAAACAGAATGTTTGTTAAAAGAAAACAGAAGGGACCAAAAAAAAAAAAAAAAGATTGTATATTGAAAATCCATGACAAATTCTGTTAGATCAGAGAAAAGGAAAATTGAAGAAGGGCTTCTTGGAACAATTATCACTTGAGCTGACTTGGAAAAGGCAAAGAGAAGCTTTTAACTGAATATTTATTAATCATGATAGAAAAAGCATTATTGAATCACATAGTAGTACTGTTTTCCTCAAACCCATAATTTCCTTATTTATTATGTGAAACATTTTTGAGACTAGAAAATAATATTATATATTTCTAAATATCTGATAAGTTACTAAACGTAGGTTTATGCACAATTTACATAGACATTAAGACTTCTCTCACTAGTACTTAGTGAATCTAAGCTTTGCAAGGACTGTTCTTGAGGCAGAAAAGTGTAGTTGGATCAGTGTTTCCCATGAGCTATACTTTATTTGATTTTCTTGGCTCATGTTATCTCCCAGAACCCTAATATTTGAAAAGACTATATGAGTATTAATAAATAACATACTTTTTGGAAATGCTCAGATTGAATTGCACTTTTTATATATTCTATTCTTTTTGGAGTCTTTATTGAGGACATGATAAAAATTTCTGTTACAGCTCATAGAACTCTCAGATATAGATAATAAAACTTTCCCTCATCCTAAACTCTAGGACTTTATGTAGTCACAGACTCAAAAATGGCCAGGTTTTTGAAGTAATGTATAATTGATTCTGTTTTCAGGAGGGAAATTTTTTACATATTTAGCAATTACACTTAATTTATAATCACACTCACAAGTCTCTTTTTTCTTTTTCCTCTCTTTAACCTTTGACTTCTTTTATTTTCAAAAGTAGTCTGTGGACATTTAAAAATATAGTAGATTATCTTAATGTAGATGAGTTAATAATTTTTAATTAGTGTGAACTAAAAACACACTAGATATCTTGGACTCCGGTGACCATCTGCAAAGCAGTGAAGGGTTATTAACTGGTCTCAGTGAAGAATACGATAAGCTCTTCCTGTGGTCATACAGAGAAAGAAAGGGATGGCACATTCATACATTATTTTATTATTTTTTGTTTTACTCTCTAAGGATATCATTTCATCTGAGAATGTTAAAGATATTAAGTTTTTTATTTCTGACTTTGCTACTGACTACTAGTATTTACAATTGTTTTTCCTCTTCTACTTCCATTTTGGATAGGTTCTTTTTTATTAAATTGTTCTTTTCCACCTAAATACATTAGCTTCGAGGAAATAAATATTATCTGTTCACATAATCTCTCTTTGAATTTTTGACGCTAAGACCTTACATTATTTTTTATAAATACTTTCCTACCATTTTGCAATTGGATGATATGCAGACTATTTATATATCCCAAGTGCACTCTTACAATGCTTTGTTGAGTGGTAATATAACCTCTTGTTGTGGAATATTTCTTTTTAATCATGTTGAGTTTGTGGTGACCTTTTCTTTCTTCTCTAGAACTGCTGCTCAGTTTACAAAGCCCTTATTTTGAATGATCATTTGAAAAGAAGAAATCTATATGTGAAAGATTAAACACAGACAACTGTTTGCTGGTGGTTGTCACTTCAAGTCATATATATGAAAATCTGAACTTTTGGAATTTTAATAAAAACTGAATAGCAGATGAATGGCTCTGGGTGGTGGTAGTTACTTATGACATATATCCCAGAAAATTTTGTGGGCTGAAGGCTTGGTGGAGATGCTCTGAGCTAGACTCTTGGCATTTTCCTTAGGGACCTTTATCCCCACTTATGAATTAGATTATTTTTCTGATTTCTCTAACTTCAACAGACTAGAAGTAGCAAAATGGAATCTGGAGAAGAAAAAAAAAGAGCACATGTGTTTGGAAATGGAAATGAAATTTTAAAAATGAACACATTTAAAATTTACTCCATTTTATGACAACTTAGATTATGAAAAATAAAAACGTTTTATTGACCCATTTGCACATATTTTGCCAACAATCTAAGTGGTTTTTGGTTAAAAAAGTTTTTAGTTTAGGATGTAGTATTCCTTTTTGAAAATAAGAATAATAAAAGAACGTGAGCTATGTAGCTAATTCATTTTATTAAGAACACTTTTTAATCAGAAAATGTGATATATCACCACATTTCAAAGACTGCAGATTTAGTTATTAATTATACATAAAGTGCACTGAGTACTTATCAGCTCATTATCTTTCTTAATTCAGTTCTAGAATTCTATTAAATAAGCATCCTTAACTAATCCTCCCATAGGGTATCTGGGAGAGTGGTAGCAATTGAACTACTGACCGATGGGAATTATACTTATTTGTTTTAAAAATGGATGTAAAATACATAATATAAACATTAAAAGATTCATCTCATTTCATTCCTGATATGATAATGAACAATGAAAACATTATGGGTCAAACCTTCGGATAGCTGTGTCCACTATTTAATGGTCTGTGCCCGAGGGCCAGACTCGATTCTGAGCTGTTGGATTGCCACTTGGAAATTCCAGCGCTGGCGACGGAAGGTGAGAACCACCCGCAGTGCCCTGGTGCTGATGGATATAATCGAGCGCCCCCTACCGTTATGTCTTCTCTGGCACCGCCCCTTCCCCACTCTGTCAACAACGATACATGAAAAACTATCATGGCTCGCTCCATGTGAATCAGCAAGTGTACTACCTCAGAGACATGCTTTACATAGTTTTTATGAGAACCAAACTGGGACAGTGAGTGGTAGTCTGCACGCATCTTTTGGCTTTCCTTCCCGTGACAGCACCGTGCAGCCTTGCTCTCTTCTCTCCACACTAGATTTTCCGCAGACACATCAACCCTCAGGCAGCCACAGTCCCTGTCTCTCCAGGGCCCAAGATGCCCCACTGAACACCGCACGAGGCTTTAATAACTGAGTAGGCTGCGAGGATTTTTGATGGCTTCGTGGGGTCAGTCTGTGGAGGAAGATGTGAAAACGATCTTGGCTAATGTGGTTGAAGATTTTAAGTGTGAATATTTAAAAATATAAATATTATATTTGATTGCACTTATTAGTTTAGGTTTGAGCTTGTTGATATCAGGAGTTCAGCAATTTAGCGGAGAGAAAATCAAGTAGAATAAGATATGTTTCTTTCCTTTGCTATTTTTTTCGGTTAAATTAAATATGACATTGAGGGATGAATTTATATGGCTGTTCCATTACTGACTTTTTACCTCAACCCCAAAACAAACATTCAGACAAAGTACTCAGTGAAATTCCAAGAAATAAAATGTAAGGAACGATCTTCTCTCTTCTTTCTTTTCAAAATCAGATTCAGGAAACAATCTAGTTTGTGAAAGTGTTTTTGATCATTACCCGCAGTGGATTAAAGTACGTGTCCTTGTTGGTACCGCGCGTTTTTTGGGTTGCCAAGGGCTGGGCCACCACAAGCCGATGAGTGGAGCAGCGCTGCCCTACACCGGGGCACGTGCTGTTTCCTGAACGCGGCCCTCGACTCACTTCGGCAGAGGACAAGCCAAGTGTGCGATTGCTATGAGCTCCTGGTAATGTGTGAATCCTGCCAATGTGTGTGTGTAAACATCTGAGTGCATGTACTGGAGACTCCCCAAACTTAAAAGATTTTACATTTCCCCCGTATGCCATTGAGTTGAGTTCAAAGAAGTTGTCAATGTCTTTTTGATAACAGCAGTGTGGTCTTGTTGGGCATGGTTGCATTTTAATCACTGCATGGATATTAAGGGCTTTAGTTCCAGTTTATTCCTGCCTGTCTCCTCCTTCCAAAATTCTCCTTAATCTGGTTTGCGATAGGAGGGACGTGCCTGTAGGGGACAAGCAGAAGTGAAAGATAGCAGGGAAGCCCACACCAGGCCAGGGTGACTTGAAACATGAAAGGTCAGACCCTATATTTCTGTAAAAATAAATCTCTTTCCACAGAGTCAGTAAAAGTGCCCTATCAGTAAAAGAAATCTTCACTTTCATTTTCTTCCTTTTTTTCCTCTCTCTGAAAAAAAAATATGCCAATATATTCTAAACTGTAGCTGATTCACTGCTAACGTAGTTCGGTTTAAACCTCCCAAGCCCAATTTTAAACACCTTGAGAGGGATAACTGATAAGGTGTCTGGAGTCTCAATAAACACAATGCCATTGGAGGCCTTTTGAAGTACAGGTTTATATTAGTATCATTATCATTATTATTTTTCCTCACTTTCTTCCTTTTGCATAAATTGAAACTCCTTCAAAACTTCAGCGGCATGTTATTAAAGTATCTGTGCATAAAAAAAGAAAAAAATTGCGAATGATTTTCTTCTAGCTGAAACTCCTGCCTATGAGTCTTTGAAGCCAAAGCTTTTGTTGTGATTCTGAGAACCATTGTTACCTAACAGACTCATACCCTGGGCAGAATCGCTGTGCAATAGTGTGCGTAAAGCACTGTGCACATCAGCCTCACGTGTCTCTGGAGGAAGCAGGACCATCAGTGTCCATCCAAAAGGAAAATACTGTAGCTTTTAGCGTCCACTGCTTTCCTGTGTAACTGTGATGTAAAGCAAATTGCGTGCACTTTAACCTTCTGTCCGCTCACTGTCAGGGAAACACTCTAGCAAATCCCAAGTCTGCATTGTACTCCTGCTGAAGTGTGTTTCTTATCTGACTGACAAGGGTATTCTAAAATACCACTGGGAAATAATATCATGTCTTCTGCTCAGCTGCAGGATGCATCACACATAAATCTTGATTCACATGCATGAATATATATATATATATATATATATATATATATATTGATAGACATGTCTATAGCTATGTATATATACATATAAACACATATATATGTATATATACATACACACACACACACACACACACACACACACACATATATATATATATGTCTTCTTTCTCTCTTTTGTCAAAAGGAGATATTGCCTGAGAATGGATGGAAAAAGAATTTGCTTCAGTGTCAGAAGCATCCATTTGTTTAAGATGACAACTCTCCTCCTCTATGACCATGGAGAGGTGTGTGTGCAGCTGGGGGGTGCCATGGTCACTCTTACGTGCATTTGTGGTTAAAAGACTATAGAAAGCAGCTATTCAATTTTGTGTATGTCACTGGAGAAATCCCCCCTCCTGATTTCAGATTACACAAGGCTGAGAGAAGCTATAGTCGCAGTTGTCTGATTCTTCAGATTCCAACCTGGGCATGTGCTGCCCGGGTTTTACTGTCAGGGTGTGATGTCTCTAGCAACACATAGAAAAGTAGGTATTATATAATGCAAGGACCGTTAGACAGTAGCGATGATGACTTCTGTAAAATTTGTTTAAAGTGTGATATTTTTCCTTGTTTGTAAGTCAGGAAATAAAAACAAGGGCACTTTTGCTTAATTCTGAGGTATTACCACAAAGAGAAATTATATTTAAAATATTTCTATTTTTTGGAATTCACTAAAACCAGTCCTTTTTCTTTTAATATCCTGAAGTGTTTCAATATCAGTGCAATATTTTAGGATATCCAAATGCTAATATAAAAACTGGTTGTGAAAATTGTTTGGAAAATGTGGATTATAGAGAAGTGTCCCTATGCCTCAGGACTGTTTTAGTTCTTATCAGGTAACTATGAAATATGAGAATGGAGCACTTCATTACCATGAAATGAGATTAATTTACTTAATGGATGATCAAACAGAAAAAGAATAATCAATTAATGACTATTGATTTCCCAAATTTCTTTGGCACTAAAATGGAATCCTCATTGAGTTGTGTTTTAAAACTGCTTTCATTTGTTTTCATTGAAGTTGGACAGATAGCATGGAGTTATGGACGCTCGTTTATCACTAAAAAGTCTCCGTCTATGTTATTTTCCTATGAAACACTTGATAACACACTTGTGTGTTTGGTTTTGCTTCACAATACTGAAATGGATTAACCACATTCAAAATCATTGCTTAGTGAATTATCTGAAAGTTGAAGATTCCTGTCCCTTCAACTGCTATCTTTTAGGAGGCAGGTTTGTGGTTAACATGGATTTAATTAACTGTATTGGCACTGGATCTGAAGATCTCTCCCTTATAGATATTGTCATCTTTTCAGTCTTCAGGAGTTTCAGATTGGCCCCTTTAGTACTGGAAGCTGTGCATTTGAAAGCTTGAGGCCAAATTTTTTTAGAAAAAGTTGGCTCATTGTATTCCTTTCAAAGAGATACAAAGGCATTCATGGTAATATAACTTACTTATGGATAATAATGTTGTTCAGAGTTATTCCTGATAAGTGATATT
This sequence comes from Petromus typicus, assembly GCA_004026965.1. Classification (NCBI taxonomy): domain Eukaryota; kingdom Metazoa; phylum Chordata; class Mammalia; order Rodentia; family Petromuridae; genus Petromus; species Petromus typicus. Next base: position 10,582 of record PVIR01032236.1, read on the forward strand.
TTAACATGAATTTTAAACTAATCTTAGCCACAGTTAGCAAAATGATCGACACATTGATTAATGAAAAGGAATTATTTTTCTTAATTGAAAAAAAATGGGTGCTTCAGAATAATTAACCCATGCCAAGTTTATCTGAGAGAGGTGATTCTTGTGTTTTCTTCTCAAATTCTATTCTAATATTTGATTCAGCAGCCATTGGACATTTATTATTTTCTAAAAATGTGTTAATATGTTGATTTAACAACCAGAAAAGAATCAGTTTTAATTACTAGACTTCTTCCAGTAAGGACTCAAGAAAGCCTCTAAAAAAACAAAACAAAATTGTACTCTTTTCATTTCTTGTTCTCTGCATTTAAAGTCTGCTCCAAGTTAACTGGATAATGAGAATTCTTACTGGCCAGCATATAAGTATTCTGAATTCTTTGGGTTTCATAAATTTAATTTGATAATTTTAATGTGCTACATTAACCTGAACAATAACAAATAATAATAACAAAAAAAAGAAATTTCAAATTTCAAAAATGAGAAGAGAAACTTAGAAAGTCTTACTTCCCTAGAGACTGAGGCTAACCAAGATCTGCTTCTTGTTATTTCTTTTCAGGAATGTGTCTGACTCCATTAACTGACAAAAGACTACATCGATGGAAAGCTTTTCCAAAGGTTAATTATTTTTTGAAGAAAAAAAAAAAAAAACTCCAGTACTATTTCTCTTGCAATCCTTTATTTTCATCTTGAAACTATTACCCTTAATTATCTGACTGTATAGTTGCAGGAATGTTTTTGACTTCTGATTTACCTTATATGTTAAAATTTTTTTCAAATCTGAATCTTATCTGGTTAATCTTATTTATTCTGAAGAAGATAGATTAAATTCGCTTAACTGTTCACTTTATTAAATTTTTGTTATAATTTATGTTACTGTAATAGAATCAGGAGAGAAGGAAATTAAATTGCTAAAAAATATATAGAGGAGTCTGTGGTTTCCATAATCTCCTTTGCAAAGTTGGAAAGGGGAAGGGTGGCATCATAAAACTTTCTTAATGAAAAGATGTATCCAAATGACATCTGCTTTTATTTATTTTAATATCAGTATATCGATAAATCACTGGATTCTCTGACTAGAAATTTTGATTTCTCTTTAACTTTATAGAATAATTTCCATAATCATTCAAAAATTTTAAGTAGACTTTTCCCAAAATTTCGACATCAAATGCAGTAAGATAAGGATTAGATTATTTTATTTTCCAGGATTTGTTCTCTGGGTAGGAAAACAAAAATAGACTTTGTATTTGTTATAAATACAAAAAAATCAATGTATACAACTAACTTGAACCATTGAAGCCAAAAACAAGACTGTATTTTATTCTGTAATTGTTCAAAAGATTTATGTCTTTTTTCCATTTCATTTTTCATAACTATTCTACTTAGAAAAAGTTTATATGTGTGTACACATACACACACATATGCATATATATATATATATATATATAGAGAGAGAGAGAGAGAGAGAGAGAGAGAGAGAGCATAGATTCAGGGAGATATAAAAATTGTCTTGGGAAAGAAATTACTGGAGAAATTGCATTACTATAATGTGTTGTGTCTAGTCTGGAAACAAAATCAATGGGAACCTGAACTAATTTGCACTGCCTTAGGAGCTATATGAGTAAGACTCTTGAGTGTTATTGTAAGTGGTACCTTTGAATGTTAAAAATGATAGAATTGTATAGGAGGATTTTTTCAGTATCCGAATATTTGGTAAATAGTGTAGGCCACACATTAAGTGATTTGGTTGCTGTGAATTAATATCTTTTATTAGATACCTACTTTTTATGAAACAGAAATCATGGTGCTGAATACGATAGTGTGGGAGTAAAAACAAATAAGGCAGGTTATTTAATACTGAAAAGAACCCAACATACAGAAAGTTGATCAAATATTTAAAAATAAGATGTGAAAACAATTCTTTAGTAACAAAGTTAAACGCACATATTCAGAGGCAAATACATTGATATGGGATAATACTGGGTAAGATCATTCTCTTAACACTTTTTAACCAAAAGACAGCAATCTGACTTCAAAAATAAAGTTATATATTTTCAGATGCTCACACAGCCTAAGCACTGAATTCCGTGTTCAGCTATTTGGCTGTTGTTAGCAGTGATGCATGAAGCAGAGAGAAAACAGCTGGATTTCCATAAGTTAGGCAAACTCTGGAGAGCTGGGAATGGCAGGGAGGCAATTGGCTTGCAAAATAAACTGACCGAACCGGAAGCCAAAATTAAATAGAGTGTGTACGGGTACCCTGGGGATTGTCTTAACAACGTACTAGTTATGAACTAACTATTGTCCTTATTGCCGCTGCTAATGAAGAAACCATAGGAGAAGGCAAGCAAAGCCTCTCTCTGATTACTATGGGCTTCCAGTTTAACTAGCAAAGGGACTCAATGATCCCTTAAAAAATGAATTTACTCAAATGCCTTTCTGCTATTAGTGAGGATACCATTAGACATGGTTTAGCTTTTGAAAGTATGAAGACAGTTTGGCTAATGATGGCTTAAACTACAGTTTCAGATACTCCTAGATTCTTTTTACTCTATTTTGTGACTTGATAGTAGTTTTAGTTTCTAACATTTTTAAAAAATGACCCAGGGAAGTTATTAAGTGCCATGTCCATGTAGAAATATAAGTCCACTGACATAGCAGTTCTTTCAACTATGTCTAGTGCTGGAATCTTGGGAAACATATTTCTCCAAAGATAGCCTTCAACTTGTGACAATCAAAATCAATTAATTTGTGAAATGATGACACTATAAAAGAAAAATACACCATTACTAACTACACTAAAATTTGGCTTTGGGGTAGATCAAAGGTATTGGTTACACTATCTGAAAAATTGAAAACATATAACTGAATGGATATATTCTCTTGTGCCATTGAGCACAACCACAACACAAAAAATAGAGAAAGTTTGTTACTTGCAACCAGGTAAGGAAAGTTGTGGGGTTAGTTTCAAAATGCTTTACCCAATCAAAGGAAGCATAGGGGTTTTAATTGGAAAGCCTACACGTGTTCATATAGGAAAGCATAGGTGGGGGCATGCTTAATATAAGATCAAAGAGCTCATATTCAAAAGTTGAAGGTGGTGGACATAAAGGGTTCTGGATATATGCTAAGTTTAGTTTCACAATAATTCTAGTTTAAACTAGATTGTCTAAAAGAAGTTAGAGAGATTAGGTGACCTTAGCTGGATTCCTGCAAGTTTTTCCAAAGAGATTTAGCTAAAACAGAAAGAACAAGTTTGAAGATACCTTAACAGTCTTTTAAAAATGTAGTGACTTTCTCCAAAATTAAGTGTAAGAATTTGTCCTTAAAATGTCTACCACCATAAGTGGCTAACAAAAATCAATGGATTTGCATTATATAGTTAAATAAATCACCTATCACCAGTAGGTAATGTTTCTTAAACTGGGAACATTGCACTGTAGGATACTGATTAATAGTAGGGCAGTAGGTACCTAACATTCTGAGCTGGAATTCCCCACTCTGTCACCTATTGATTGTCTATCTTGGCTAATTTTCTCTTTCTCAGTTTTAAAATCTTTAATGTAAATATAATAAAAAAGCCCACTCCATAATTTATTGTGAGTTTAAATATAAGATAAAATCTGCAGAAGTATTTTAAGTTTCCTGTCTCATGGTAAGTGATCAATAAGTATTAATAACTATTTCTCATTATTTTAATTACTTTACTTAACTTCCATATATACAAGAAAACCAATAAAACATCAAGCCCGAGGCAAATAGTAGTGTTGTCTACATTTTATCAATGAAAAGATTGTGGCAGAGGTTAAATCAGTTGCCCAGTATCAACAAGCAACAGTGCTAGAATTCAAAGCCACCAGTGTGGCTTTTGTTCAGGTTTCTCTGCAGTCTATTAGGGCTGCATAGCTTTTCTTCAATTTAAAGATCAGTTTAAAAATCACATCCTAAGTCAAGTTCTGAGAGCAATCTACTCAAGGAAACCTCGTCCTAAAAGCACATAACAGCTCCAATCTTCTATGGAAAAGAGCTGTCTCTTTGTATCTGGAATAATTAATTAAAATAAGTCATTCTGATCTATAAAGATGTAGGAGATCTGAATTCTGATTGCTTTAGAGATTAATTCTCTAGACTTCCTGTCATGATCATCAAAGTGCTTATGCTAATATTTCCTAGATCAGAACTTTGGGAAATCAAATATACATCCTCCTACCACCTTTATTTTCACATTGTACACTCAGGCAACCTTCAGAATAAAACAGAATGTAGGTCAAGTCTCTCATATTTAAGCAGGTTCTTTGTACTTAGAGTAAGGAAGTAAATTAAGACAAAGAAAAAGACCTCAATTTGTCTTAATCTCCTGTTATATGAGTGTATGTTACATTGATGAAAATGCATACATATACATAATAAATGGAAATTCCTCGTTGAGTAGATTCTCAATTTAGGGTGCTATTGCAAACTGTGAATGTAATTAAGAATTCTATTTCTTTCCAACTCCCAGAGTGATGTAGCAAGTACATATTTGCCTTTCCTTTCAGCCCCTTTTCTTCTTTCTTTCAGTACAGATCCTCACCAAGAGGTCACACTTCCTTTAAACAAAATGGGACTTTTACTTTTTTAAATAGTTTCCCTCAGCAGAATGAAAATGAGGCAAGAAAAAGCCCTAGTTTCATCTCACTTAGGTGCTTTGCCCACACCCAACATTTTGATTTGCTTGAATAAGGAACAATGTTATCTGCTGAAGAATAATATTAACATAAAACACAATAGAACTTGTCACAAAATGCATGGCAAACATTATAGTATGAGTCCCAAGCTTTAATTAACATATTTGTTAAATGCCAATTCTGTGAACAGGCACTATCAACAAAGAAAAGACTTTCCCAGCACAGATAATGTAGATAGCTTGCCTTCTTTTAAAAGAGATTTTGACAGTTATACTATTGAGCTCTGTAATTCTGCTGGGAACTAACTCCCATCCTTCTGCTACCCAGGCTTTCAAAATCAGGACCGAGGAGCAAGTCAGTAGCTTTTATTGCTCTACAATTTATTCCAAGGCAGGAGCTGTAAATGGTTGTATATAGAGACTTGGAAATTTGCATACTGAAAGCCTCCTCTCAGTTTGCATATGTCCACCTCTGTCCTTGTCATTTAATGTGCGTTTATTCACCAATCAAGCTTGTTTCCTGGATGCCTCACTTGCATGAATGGGTAGCAGAGTAATTATAGCTCAGTGAAGTGGTTTTATGAATGGAGGAACGATTTACAGAGACGTGTGTGGGATCACCTTCCTTTCTCTTGTGTAGTATTCACACCTGTCACCTTATATGCTTTCTTTTGGAAAAGGCTCCAGAAGCTCCAGTTCTACTCTTACAAATCACACCACATTGTACTTCCCTGGAGAGACTTTCTTAAGGTCCAGCAAAAGAAGTCTTAATCAGAAGCCTGGGAACAGGAGTTTTATTCCTTATTACACCTAAAGAACAAAGAGTTTGGAAATTCACAGGTAAAATGAAGGGAGAAGGTTAAATAGGGGATACTGTATTTTATTTTTGGAGAAGATTTACTTTTATCCAAAGAACTTGCTAAAGGTTTCTCCTTAAGAAAAGCAAAGCTTTAACCTCTTGAGCACAGAGGAAAAAAATTACTAAAAGCATCACTATGGTCAATGAAAACAGAAAGGGACATCGGTGTGCATTCTCAGTGTGTTTCAGGACATGGGCTTCATCTATTCATAGTTGAGAATTAGGGGACTCGAGTGGGGCTTCGCAGATCTTTGTAAGATTTTCCTTTGTTATCTCACTGTCCTACTTCCTTAAGCCAGCATTGCTCAGCTGTCAGTGATTTTATCCTTGAGAACATTGAGTAATGTCCCAAGACATATTTAGTCGTTACAACTTTGAGGGCTACAACCTGCACAAGTAGACATACAGAAGCCAAAGGAAGTGCTGCTACATATTTTGAATTATTTAGGGCAGACTTTCACAACAAATAATTTTCTGGCTCAGAATGTCAGGAATGCAAAGGTTTGAGAACCCAGCTTCAGCTCCCCAGCCAACCAATCCCTGCTCTTTTTTGCACAGGGCCGTCTTGCCTCTTAATTCATTTTTCATGGCAAAAATAAAGGCCATTGGCCACAGTGTCTTGTAACTCTATCCATCCTCAAACTTATTTGCTCTTAAAGTCCTTCCATTTACAGCCCCTACATTCATTTAGTCCTGAAAAAAGAGCCCCTTTGGCCCACCAAGACAGATAGACTCACTTGTGTCTTAGATTCCATCCCTTTCCATCTCCTCCAGAATTCTTTTCTACAGAATCTTCATCTTCCTTTCTCACAGTCAGAGTATATGCACTGACCAAGACTCATCAGTTTCATATACACCTTTCCTATACTTCAATTTTCATCTTTCTTATGCAAAGAAATTTTCTGCAAATATTTTATAGGCATGATCTCTGTTTTCTCAAGTCTGTTAGTCCCATGCTTTCTTTTTTTAGCAACTAGCCTTGCCATATTTATTTATTACAGTTATTACTGTACAATAAATCATCAGCCCTCAGTGACTTAAAGTAATGTGTATATTTTTATTCACAGATCTTTAGACCATTTGGGTGAGTGTGTGCTTCTTAGAGTTGGCGATATGTCTGTGGCCAGTTATGGGTCTGTTGGGAAGAATCCTGAGAACAACTGGAAACGGAAACCTCACCATGGAGGTAGCATTCTGCTGCTTCTGGACAAATGTACAGACTGCCAGGTTAAAGACATGAGAAAACCAATCCTCTATCTTGATGAGAGGAGGGGGGAAATATTTTAAAAGGAAGAGGCAGAGATTTAAGGCCATGTTTGTAAACATCTCCCAATCGTATTAAAATTACAAGTGGAGTAATATTCAAACCCAACCTAAGGTCATGCCTCTTCTTCTGGGACTTTGAGGCAGGCTTTTACAGTGAAACTTTCCTTCTACAACCATCATGTGTATCACAAGACCTGTGTTAACTGTCACTTGTCTTTTTGACTCTGACTTCTCTTGATAATTGTTGATTTTTTCTACGTTTTTTTTTTTTTTTTTTTTTTTTTAAGGTTTTTTTGAGACAGAGTCTCGCTTTGTGGTTCAGGCTGGCCCTGAGCTCAGCCTCCACCTCACATCACAATCCTCCTGCCTCTGCCTCCTGAGTGCTGGGATTACAGGTGTGAGCCACCACGCCCGGTACTGTGGTATATGGTACTGATTGCTGCTGGGGTGAGTCTCCATGCCCAGTATTGTTATGTGGTTTCTGGGGATCGAACCCTGACCCTTGAGCTTGCAAGACAGGCACCGGAACCACTGAGCTATATCCCTGGCCCGATTTTTACTACCTTAATTAATAAATGGTATTGGCTCCAGAATTACCATCCTTAGTCTTTTTTTTTTTTTTCATTCTACAAAACACTCATTGAGTAACTTCACTCACTTAAGATTTTTATCTGCCACCCACATGTGACATTCAAATCCAAATACCACCATAGCACTTTTATTCACTGTGGAGCTATAACTCCAGATGTAAAATGGAGAGTTTTACCCAGAGACAACTATGTATTTATTGTCATTCTTCTCTATCTGTCTCTTTTCTAAATATCAAATTTTTACCCAGTTTTGCTGACTCTTTCTTTTACTAACTCATACCTTTAGCCCCTTTTAACTTTGGTTCATTAAATGTTGATTTATTTCAAAAATTCATTTGAAAAAACATTTATTCAGTGCCGATTGGATGCCAGATCTCACAGAGCTTAGATTGTGTAATTTACCCTACATTAGTTGATGGTAAGTAGTATGGAATGATTTAAAAATCAGAAAGGTAGAAGTGCTGAGGGGTGTTGCTATTTTAAGTGAAGGAGGTTAGTCTATCCACTCATTACTGCTTTGTACTGTTATGAATGCATTGGTGAACATTAGGGTTTCAGGTGCTTCCGGAATCAAGGGAGAAGCCCTCCAAGGTGGGTTGTATGTTTTCTCTGAGAAGATGAAATTCTTCCTCTGGCACTCTCAATATGTACCCTTTCAAATATTTACCAAAAGATATGTAATTGTGTCAGTGTTTTTGTTTGAACTATTATATATTATACAGTGAGTTATTAAAGGATGGAGGCTTGTTATCTTTACATCCTCACCAAGTGAGAGATGGCCAATAGTCAGAGTAATTGCTTAATAAATGTACTGAAATAAGTGAATGGGAGTAT
>PVIR01032237.1:0-18834 GCA_004026965.1 Petromus typicus
AAAAAAAAAAAAAAAGAAGAACAAAGACAAAACAACAACAACAACAACAAAAATTCTATAGGGATGACTAAGCCACATATGTACTCTTGTGTTTTTTTTTTTTTTGTACAATCTCTAATGATCAAATTATGAATGATAAAACAACAAAATTGTGACAAACTGTGTAAGAAAGATAGATAGATAAAAGGAACTATTTAGCATTTATATTTCCACTTTTACTTTGGTTTTTAAGTAAGAAAAATAACATTTTGATTTAAGAACGTATGTATTTCTGTAACTTGCATCTAAATGTGTCTTGAAATATATTGGTCTTACATTACTCAATATTATATTTTTAAAAATCCATTCCTCATGCTGATTTCATTTGATTTGATTTTTCACTACATATAACTTGTTTTGATATTTTTCTTCAGTGATAACTCCACAAAATTGTTTCTTAGGGATGAATAAATGCATGGTGGTATTTAGGTAAATTCTGTAGCTATGTTATTAACATGAGAGTGTCAAACTAACCTAACAAAACCTAGGTTTCTGGAGGTGTGTGCTATATGGAACATGAAATGTATATTTATGTTTTATGAGATTGTATAATATTTTGAGGTCATATGTATTTCACACAATTTTTGGGAGGAAGGATATAGGCCAAATAATCACTTTATGTAGATGTATAGACCCTGATACATATCTAGGAGTCAGGAATGGTTTATTTAAATGATAAAGGAACTTTGTAAATGCAAGTTAATAAATACTTTGAATTAGAAAGTTTGAACTATCCAGCTTGACCCGATGAGAAAGTGAAAAGAGATGAAATTATTATGATAAAACCAGAAGATATTGAAGAATTCAATGCCATTGGGGTTAGAAACTGAGAAAGCAAAGAATATTTACTTCGGACCCTCCAGAAAACATTTCCTCTGACAATAATTTGATTTAAACCTTTGAGATTGATCTATCATATTTTACTATAAATATATAGCTGAGGCCATTAAATTTGTGGTAGCAACTACAAGAAATACATAAAAGCGATGTCTGATGCAGAAAAAAAACCTTTATCTTAAACAATAATAGTCTATATTAGTCTGTAGATGTGACTTAAAAATACTTGGGAATAAAAATATTTTGAAATTCAATATTATTCATGTTCTTATTCATATTTCATTTAAACATTCAGGTAGCACTTATTTAAAAATATAATATTTCCAAAAAGCAAGTCATTGAAGAAGGTGTTGATTTGAAAGACAAGAGTGGAATCTATTCTAAATTTAATTTTATTTAACTCTCATATAGTTTTAACAATATAGAGTAAATCTTCAGAAATATCAAATCTACAATATTAAAATATGTGTGACAACATTTTAAGGTTTTGTTAAATATTTCCTATTGAACAACTAGGGTAAAACATGGATAAGAACAGGTAGGGCCCAGTTTTTTCTTTTTTTAAAAAAAAATTTATTTTATTTTTTTCTGAATAATAAGAATGAAGTTTGTAACACAGCATTGTCAAAGCACATAGTTATGATTTTTCAATACATAATGATTTTTCTGTAAAAACAAAAGTCTTTCTGAAGATATTTGACAAGTACCATCTTACTTCTGAGGGAAGGAAAAAAGAAATTAAGAGATAACACGAAGCCAGTGGAAATGAGTTGTAGTATATCTCGATTTTCATTGTTGAGTTGTTAGGGGAAAATGTTGAATTGCTACTGGAAGATGATTATTCTGGGTCCCTCTTTCTATTACCTGTCCTTGAAACATTTGTGTTTGAACAGCAGAAAGGACTTTCAGGCACCAACAGCCACATAACGAACACGAGTCAAGCACTACATATATGCATGATTACATTATTGACAAAGGAACCAAATACTCTCAATAGAGGAAAGACAGTCTTTGTAATAAATGATGCTAAAAAAATTGAGTCCAACTTTCCATTGTTTAAAACTAGACTGGTATCATTATCATTCACTATACTAAAATCAAAGTGAATTAAAGGCCTATATATTAGAATGAAAACACTAAATCTGCTGGAGGATAGGCTAGATAGAACTCTTAAAGGCATTGGTATAGGGAAAGACTTTATGGATAAAACCTCAGTACCATGAGACCTAGCACAAAGAATCAACAGCTGGGATCTCATCCTATTGTAAAGCTTCTGTACAATAAGAAAAATTACCAACAGAGCAAAAAGACAACTTCCAGTGTAGAGAAAAAAAATTCCATTTTTTCCTTAGACAAAAAGCTACATCTAGAATATATAAAGAACTTTTAAAAAATCAAATTTTCCCTATTTAAACATCTGATTCAAAAATGTACCCCTGAAATGAACAGAAATTTTAAAGAAATTTTGAAGAAGTAGAACCAGCAAATAAACACAAGAAAAATAATGCTCAACCTCACTGGTCGTTCAAGAGATGCCGATGAAAACAACACAGATTTCATCTCACTCCAGAAGGAATGGCTGCTATAAGAAAGCAACCAACTATATGTTGGTGGGGCTGTGGGGAGAGAGGGACACATCTTCATTGTTGGATGGAATATATATAGACTTCTGTTACTCCTTCAGAAATCAGTGTGGAGATTCCTCAAATAACTACATTAGAGGTTCCATTTGACCTTGCTATTTCCCTGCTAGTTATAAGCACAAAATAATTAAAAGCATCATGCTACAGCAATATTTGTCCATGTTTATACATAGACAATTTATAATAATTAAGTCTTGGAAATAGCCCCAAAGTCTATCAACTGATCAGTGGGTAAAGAAGGGTTTTTTGTTTGTTTGTTTTTTGTTTTCTGTTTTCTGTTGTTGTTGTTGTTGTTGTTTTTAATATATACAATGTAGTACTATGCAACTGTATAGAAAAATAGAATTGATACATTTATAGATAAATTGATACACCTTGAGGCCATACTCATAAGTGGAGTGAATAGGATTCACATATGTAAATGCCATTTCATTTCTGTAATGTGAGAAACTAAAGGTGTAAATGAGGTCCAAAATGTATAATAGACATTGAGAAGGGGAAATTGGGAGGACAGGCAGGGGAAAGCAACGAATCAAAAAAATTTGATGATAAAAGGGAGAAAAAAATAGAAGCAACTCTCATGCATTTAGCAGTGGTAAAGGGGTTGAAAGAAGTGGATGATAATGTGGAAAATAAGCATCAATATATATCATATATAAGTACAAATTCTCAATGATGAATGTGATCATGATGTACACCTAAAATGTACCAATTAATTTAATAATTAATTAATTAATTTAATAATTAATTTCTTTTTTAAAAAGAAAATTAAAATTATTTATTAGTGACATAATGGAAGTTATTAAAAAATACTGCCTGACAAATACAATTTTGATGAAATGTCAATAGAAATAAAGATATTAATAATTATCTAAATGTTAATGTGTTTCTCTATTTTAAAGTAAACTAAATAACTTGAATAAAATTGAAAAAAATAAAAGTATTAACCAAAAATTACATCTGATAATTTTATTATCTACTCTTGAAAAAATGACATAAATATGTTCATTTCTTATGATTATATCACCTCAGTCTTTTGGGGAGATATGGATAATTCAGATGTATATTGGTAATAAAATATTCTAGAGCTAGACTAATGGGTTTGTGTTTTACTTTTTTAAAAAAAATAATTTGCATCCAGAAGTAATAATTTAATACCTCTGTGGTTCAGTTTTTTTAATTTAAAATATAAAATCCTAGTAGAATTTGTCACATTGGATTGTTATGAAGATGACAGAAACAGTATTTTTAAAAATTTAGAAAGTTACTAACACAAAGTACTCGTAACTTTTTCAGACATTGGTAGACTTTTTAAAATGCTTTAATGCAAATATTAGCTCATATTTTTATTAGCAGAATTATATTCTTAAAGTTAATATTAATCTTTGCTACAAATTATATTTCACTGTACAATGACAAAATAAGACCCAATGAGTATATAATTCCCAATCAAATTCTATGTATTAATTATAACAAATTGTTTTTAAATTCTAGACAAGATAAGATTTAATGTATTTTATTGAAGCAGCTATGTATAATATACTATTAATTGAAAGCCAATTAAAAATCATGGATCTTTTAAATTTTAGTAATGAAAAAATGCAAGTTTATGCTGTAGCTTCTAAGCCATATTTCTTTTCATAATAACCTTCAAATACAGATGTTATTAAACAAAGAACCAGCAGATATATAGCAAAAGAGCAAGAATTAATGTAATTTTAAACTTTTTCTATCTTTGGTTAAAGTTCGTGTTCATTAACTAGAACGTGCCCAAACAATTTGCTTTTAAAAAGAATGACAGGTGGGAGGCCCAAATTATTTCATTTGGATCACAGCTTGAGATGCTGAAATGAAAAGAGACATTTGGAATAAGTTTAATGCCATGATCCCTCACAGGGTGCAATTTCTGTCTATGACTGCACATGCAAATATTATTAAATCAGCTAAAACACTGCCTGGATAAATATGCTTTGCCCAGAACATGAAAAACATTGGGAAAAAAACCAAGCATACCCTACTTCTTTATATAGTTCATACGTAAAAGGAATTTTAAACATGAATACATGTTAAATGAAACACAGTTAAATATTTAAAAGCCATATGTTTAAAATATTTTCTCTATCATATTATTATTCACAGTATATATTTTACAGGGAAAGACTTAAAATGCATGTAGAGAATGAATAAGTAAATTTTAGAACAGTATGCAGAAATTTTCCATTTATTTTTAAACAGATTCATTTATGCTCAAACTCTCATTTTTCAGTAGGAAAAATAAATTGAGTCAAATTTGGTACATCTATTAAAGAGAGCTGATAAATATACAGCTTAATTTTCATTTGACCATAGAGACAGAGTCAAGGGCTTAAGATATCTTGTCCATGATTAAACATTAATTTTGATTTATTTACTTTCAAAATTTGAAAATTCATATATATTATTGAACTGTTTAAAAACTTAAAAAGCAACATTTGATATACAAAATTTGTTCAATGTATCCTTTTCCATTTTTGTCAAATTTTCTTTTCTTGCTGAAAATATTACCAGGTTATTACCAATAGAAGTTATTCCAGGTGATTTGCAATCAAAATAACAAGGACTAGATGACTACGACAAGCTTTGGATGAAGAGGGATTCCTCTAGGATGTCTAGTTTGCCATTTTTATGACATTGACTCATTCCTGTTAAACCAAATTTGATTCCAGCTTCCACTTGCAAAGTTGACTAAGAAGCTGATATGTATGAGTCTTTTCTCTCTTTTGTATTTGACCATTTAGTTTATTATAATATCCTTGTGCATATACTTTAAAAGTAAAATTTAGAAATAAAATAAAGAGGACACTCTCGGTGAACAGAAAACCTTTGTCATCAGTGGCACTTCCCTCAACTCTATAGTTCAGAGCTCCTCTGACAGGAGATAGTACCCAGTGAGGAAAATTAGTGTTAAAATTAAAGTGGTTACTATTTTGTTTGTCTATTGTCAGAGGCTTAATTTTGTTATGTTTCCACATGCCTGGTATATAGGGGCAGGTGAGAAAATAATAGCCGGTGGAATTCAGGGTCTTAACAAAGCGTGAGGTATTCATATGCTTTTCAAAATCAATTGGTCATCTGTGTTTAGGTTTCTTATTTGGGAAAATAACCTCCTGCTGTACTTTCCATTTTTCATTAGCACAAGATCAAAGTAATATTAAAGTGATCTTATGGGGATAATGGAACCATCTTCTCCTGTCAGTCTAATGGATTGTGTGTGAAATGTTCTCAGTGTTGTCCTTGACTTCCCGTACTAATTATGCTGGCTGCACAGTGATGAGGTGTAGATAAAATATATCCAGTAACTAATGCCACTTTTTCAAAGTTGAACAGAATTTATTCTAAAAAAAAATGACATCTAAGATTTACCAATGAATTTTTTATAGGTTGCTATTTCTCTTATTGAACCAAATATCTGATATATATATATATATATACACACACACATTACATATACTGTATATATAAACTTTATAAAATGTAAATATATATAATGTAAAAGAATATTCTTTAAAATATATGTATTGCTTCTCTGTAAAATTATCTTTTTTATTTTCACATGGCACATTTACCTCTTGCAATAACATGACGTCTTGAGATCCAACATTATTCACTAGTGTCAATTTCCTTATATCACTAAGGTCTTTTATTCTTTGATTGTCTAGAAATTGAAAACTAAAACATAATGGTAATTGAAATGGAAATTCAGACTTCACTGAATGTGATTCCCTGTATAGTTACATATATTCTAGATAATAAGGTATTTTATCCAGTAAAAACACCAAATATTTGGAAATAATCTGTCTTGCACAGGCCTTTTTATTGGATATTTATATCTTTCTCATTTTAAAAGTGCTTATCCATCTTCTATCACCACCACAATAAAGAAATTCTGTTTTTGAAGGTGTACATGACTTCTTAGAAATTAACTAAATGCACTCAGTGGAGCCCTGCCTCCAACGTAAAGACCCTGACAATGGCATCTCCTCCTCGAATGTCTTGGTTGCCTCTCCAGTCAATTATGATCTTTTGTTTACTTATCAACATTTTTATTTTAAAAAGTTCTGTCCTCACTTTGTGCCTTTTTTTTTTCTTTTCTAATGGGCAATATATCCATTATGTCAATCTTACACCTCCAAGTCCTACTACACTCTGATTGTCTCAATTTAATTATACTTTGCCACTTTTTTTTTGTATGTTATACTTTGCCACTTTTTGTGACCTCTTTTTGCTCACTTTGCCTTTAAAATAAACTCATTTTTCTTTCTCTTCACTGTCCATGATTATGTCCTTCTTTAAGTGTTAAAATTTTAATCAATTCATACTCCCATGATTATTTTTGTTTTATGCCTGTATAATAATCCTTTAAAGTTTTCCTTGCCTATCTCAAATTCAAGCTGTGTTCTTTCCTGCCACATTCATACACATACTATTCTATTGATATTTTGCTTTGTGAGATATGATCCCATTATGCAGCTCACACTGGCCTCGAAGTCTGCACCCTCTTGCCTCAGCCTTCACAATACCAAATTCATAGGCGTGTGCCACCACACTCAACCCCTTATAGTCTTAAGTTCCACTAACTCTGCATTATAGAAAAATACAATACAGTAAATAAATAAATTAAAATTTCCTTAATGCTATAATTCATACAATTGCTTTAGTTAATAGGTATTAAAATACTTAAAATATTTATTTTACCATGAATTAATAAGGACCCTGTTATCCACAGCATTGAAGACCTTTATTTAAAATAATGTTATCTCTGATGTGAATAATAATACATTATGAAATATGAAGGCAATCAATGAACAAAATACAAAGTAGACAATTTAAAAGTCTCATTTACCATTATGTAATAATTTTAAGTATTTCCATCATCTAAGAAGACAAATAGGTAAAAGGAAAATAGTTAAAGTTTGAAGTTAACTTCATTATCAGCTATGAAATCATGAAAATCAAAATATTTTTTAGAGAAAGTAGAGGAGAAACACAGCCTTTTGACCACGGGATGTAGAAATCTTACTGAGCTTCAGAGAAATGTTTCCTCTCTGTCATCTCATAGCTGCTTTATGGTATAAATAAAGTCATAATATTACTATTTTCTACAATGCTATTATATGTTAGTTTTTATTAATTTTAAGTAAAGTAGTACACGTACTAAGAACTATATATAGTGCCAATTTAAATCTGCAGATCTGAATATAAGAAGAGACATAGCAAAGACTACAAAAGTATGTGATTTGGATGCTACTGGGAAAGATAAATGTATACTGTGAATGGTTCAAAATAAATGGAACTTGCTTTTGTGAGAAATATAATTACAGGATTTTTCCTCACAGCTCAAGATGTATCAGCAGTAGACAGAGTGAGATGTCAATTCTTCATAATTATTATTATGTGTTTACTATCTTTAAATAGATAGAGATGGTGTTCAGAATTTTTAGGGAAAAGTATATCCCAGACTAGTAGACATCACATGGAAAAATAAGATATTTTTAATCAAAGGTAAGGAAATTAACCTAAAGACAAACACAGAAGACAAGGAAAATTTGTTTACCAGTAAAAATATTGCATGTACTTAAGATACTTAAAGACTTAAAATATTTTAGAGAATTATTTAAGAATAATATTCAGAAGACAAAAAAAAAAAAACATTTTTTTCCTTGTCCACTCAAAGTTACTCTGTGACTTTACTTAAACTGTAATTATAGGTTATTATTTTTCTAGTCATTAAACTTCTATACCTAAAAATATGTTTAGTCTCTTGCTTTTTGTTTCATTCTACTAGTGCACTTTTGTATACTTGGATCAAAGACTTATACTTTGAGTTTAGTATATATGATATTTTGCTATCTCATAGATCAATTCCCTACAATTGTTTTACATTTAAAATTTTCTTTAGTTGTTATGAACCATTTATTGCTCTAGATGATATCAGAATAATTTCATAACATTCAAATTTTTCCTCAGAGTTTTAAGTGAAATTAATTTAAATCCGTGTGGAGTTTCCTAGGAGATTAATGTCTTTACAGTATTATGTGATCATATTTGGGAACACAATATTCCATCCATTTCTTAATGGATCCGCTGATGTGCCTGACAGCTCTCAGCACAGTGTGACTGAGGACAGAAAAAATTATATCTACAGGACTCAACCTGTACAAAGCCCTACAAGGAAACATGGTTCATGTTGTTTGATACAAGTGTTTATTTATTTCATTGATTTAGCTAGAGTTGTATTTGAGAACTGTTA
This sequence comes from Petromus typicus, assembly GCA_004026965.1. Lineage (NCBI taxonomy): Eukaryota > Metazoa > Chordata > Mammalia > Rodentia > Petromuridae > Petromus > Petromus typicus. Next base: position 8,809 of record PVIR01032237.1, read on the forward strand.
CTAATATATTAATTGTATTGGCCTCACTATTTCTGTAACTATTTCTTGGTAGTATTTATAACCACTGATTTACAGTTTTGTAGTAAGAAAATTATCAGATACATTAGCTAATGTGAAGTACTGTTGAGCAGTGCTATAAGACATGATTGTCGAACTGACAGATTAAAAAAAACTATCTGTATTTTTCTGTGTAACATAAAGCAAATGAATTAACTTCTCCGGACATAATGGGAGAAAGAGTATAGAACCCATGATGGTGCCTTTTAACAGTCAAGAATGCTTGATATCAATTTAGCTTTTCTTTTATATTGATTATATGTAGCACCTCTTGTGAAGAGCTTAAGGTGAGATTCTTACAGTGCTATACATTAATGATAAATTTCCTTGTTAATAAGATTCTTACATTCATCAATAAACTTGTGTCAATTTATAATTTTTCTGTGGTTCTGGCAAAGAAGTCACCTTATTCTTTTCTCATGCTGCTGGATTAAATGTACCAGTGTTTTGATCAGGATTTTATGTGCTCTATTGGTCTGATTTTGTAAGCAATTTACTCTTTCACAGAATGTGTCTGAGATATTTAGAGCAATGGAAGGTACACTTTAATGCTTAAAATATCCAGACACTTCCTAAGTTATTTGAAACACTCATATGTAGTGCACATATATTTGATAGTTTGGTTTATGGAATGTATTTGATCTTTCTATTTTTACACAAATGTAGATTTTTTAACTCTACTTTAGTAATTTCATTTTAAATTCAAATCTTTATTGGTACATTATGAATAGACATCATCATCCCATTCAACATGGAGAGTTTGTACCAGAATATGACATGACTTGCTTCTCATTTTTCCCCCTTCCCCCACCCGTCCTGCCACCCTCCACCAACTATAAGGGTGTAGGGGTAAATAACAAGGGAAAAAAAGAATGTGATAGTAATAAAAAAGGAAACAATACTTTAGTAATTTTAAAACCTGGCATCTATGTATCAGGAAATCTTAAATCAGATTATGGGGTTTCTTCCTAATGTTGGTGTTTTCTGACAAAAAAATCTTCTGACATTTGATAACGTAGAGTCAATTTTGTGTTTCAAATTTCTTCATTTTCTTCTTCATATGTATTTATTTTTTGCCTGGTGTTTTTTACCCCTCTTAGTGATTGTTATATTTCAGTGTATGTAGTAATGTTGTACACTTCTTTTGCTTTGATGTTTGGCACGAGCATGCTATTAGTTGTCCTCCGTCAAACAACAGAAATTGATTCATGGGATCCAAGTAGAAACCAAGAGGGGTGAGCATGCAATTCGCTGATGTGTTCTGCTGCAGTGTGTTGTTGGCATTATTTCAAAGAGTCTGGAATGAAATATTTTAATCACTCTGGATGCTTGAGTGAAAATGTTACTAAAAATCAGTAATATTTGAAGACTGATATAAAGTTTGCTCTAGGGCTGGGGATTTAGCTCAGTGGTTCTGGCACCTGTCTTGCAAGCACAAGGACCTGCCTTCAATCTCCGATAACCACATAGCATACTGGGCATGGAGACTCACGCTCAGCAACAGTCAGTACCACATTCCACAGTGCCGGGCGTGGTGGCTCACGCCTGTAATTCCAGCACTCAGGAAGCAAAGGCAGGAGGATTGCTGTGATGTGAGTTGAAGGCTGAGCTCAGGGCCAGCCTGAACCACAAAGCGAGACCCTGTCTCTAAATAAATAAATGAATAAATAAAGTTTATTCTAATGTCAATAAATGGTGACTCATGTAGATATGGGACATCAATAAGAAATATTGCCCATTTCTTTATCCCTAGGCATTGATTTCCTAAATATTAGTGGAATGTACATTATCATTTTGAGATAGGCATTCATAAACAAATATATGTTTGAAATTTTAGACTATCAAGAGATAGATATTTTCTATGGTGGGATTGTTAAAGTTACTAATTCCAACTTACTGTATGATCACATTAGGAAGTGTATCTACTATATGTATTCTCCAAGCAGGATGTATTAAGTTGACATAAGGGGACGTTTGAAGTGAATTTAAACATATAATGTGTGTCGAGGTTTCACAAAGATTTAAGGAGTGGTCTTCCCAAAATGAATTTGTGACATGAACTAGAAACAAAGAGTTTATCAAAAGAGTTCTAATTATTGCATAATTTTTGGAAAACAATAATTTAATTGAGAAAAATAAGTAGAAATCATTAGCACGAGGTCAATGTATAATAATGTTAAATGTGGTAGATTAATATATTAAAAAACTGGATACTATAGATAAATATTTGATTTACTGAAACAAAATATCTTTCTGTTCATAAGTACTTAAACATATAAATAAAATTTTATACATATATGCAGCTGTATACTAAAAGATCTGATAGTCTTCAAATAATACAAGTAGGATAGAAAACTAAAGAATTATTTGGGAAAGTTTATACAAATTACTGAGAAGTAATTTCTAAAATTTCAATTATATAAATTATTTCTAAAGATTAATAAAATAATAATTTCATTTTTTGACCTATGTGGAGTACCTTGAACAAGTACCAGGTTAATATTTGCTTAAATTGACTTGGGAGGCAGAAGACTGCTGACTTCAAGGATCCAACTGTCTTGAAGATGGGATGTTTTGTCTAATCAAGCAGAAATGGACCTTAAGGGAAAAATTAAGGAAGCTCCTACGGGGACAATCAGTTAAAATCAGTTATTTATTCAGCCAAACCCTCGCTATGCTCCACGTTAGTCTGCATGGCTACTTAAAACTGACATGGGTGCTCCGCAGAACTTTCTCTTTGTTGTCCCTCTGTATGGAAGCGAATTTGAGTTGTTTGAAACTTCATCCCATTCTAGTGAAGTGTCCTAAACCCGCAATAAATGTTCCTTGCTTATCACATCTGCATTTGGAATGTCTGAGAGAGCATACAAGTATTTCAAGAGAAGTAATGAATGACTGAGAAAGTATTAATGGGCAGAAAATGTAAGCACTGGGAAGGCTCATAGAAAAATGACCAAATATGGCAAGTAGACAAAGAGTAGCTATGAGTCAAACACTCCACACTCACTAGTATGTGGAACACATGTAGCTGTAATGTATTTATAGGAAGAAAAAGAATGGTACGCAGAAATCTTTCAGAAAAAAAACTGATCAAAACTGTATTCCTGACTAATTTTAATTATCAGGGGAAATTTGAAATTAAAGATTGATTTTATATATATATATATTACATATATAATCAATTACATGTATAATCAATTACATATATATATAATCAATTACATATATATAATCAATTACATATATATAAATAAAATGTGAGAAGTGGTTTTTGTCAGAAAAATAATCTAAATGTATGTCCTCAGGTACATTATTAAAATGTATTCCAGAAAATTGGGGGGAAAGATGCAGTCTATCTGGAAAAATAAATTGATATAAGATGTTTTTAATTACTTTTTAAAAGTTTCTCCTTCATCTCGCTAGGGTAGCAAATTTTTTTTTTTCCCAGAGAAAATAGTCTTGTCTACCTCTGTAGTGTGTGGTTTACTTGGGTCATGTGCTCTTAGTGCTAGCTTTAAAACTCGGGGAACGTGGCTACCGAATAGACTATATTGTAATATACACAGGGAAACAGAGTGTATTATAAAGATTCCATTTTATAAAATCCAAAAATACTTAATTCTTAAGATTTCTAAGACTAATTGGATTAACAAATACACAGACAAAGAAGGTGGAGAAGTGTATAATATGAATGTGTGCGTCTGCTGACACGATACTCTTTTGTCTTGAGGATCATGAAATCCTCCCGACAGTGATATTCTTAGTTAATTTTAAAACCAAGGTCCACTGATAATGCTTGTTTTCCTTTATGTTTATTTTTGTGCTAATAAATGACCTAAATTGAGTGTGTTAATTTTCCAAGCTCTAAAATGAATGATAGAAGATTAATTTATAATATTTTCTTTGTTGAGATCTGAATTTATATGTCCCAGAAACAGAAACCTTTATATTTTAGAGACTTATATTAACAAATGCATGTTCCTTACTCAGTGTGCCTACACATGCCAGCCCCATTTTGTGGTAATGAATTTTATCCTGAAACATAGTCTTTAAGTGAGTCTATTCAAAGTCATTTTAAGTGATAGAAACATACATGGAAATCATGACATGGCTTTAAAACTTATGCCTAGAAGTGACATATAACACGTGCCACAGTGACATATGTCATAATTCACATTGGAATTGGATTGTCCCTAAACTATGAGGTCTGGAGAGCAGGGATATGTGATCCAGCTTAGGAGACAACTGCAACAAGAAGCAAACTTGAGTATTTAGCCAGAAATAATGAACTATATATACACTGAACATTGGGCTACTAGCTTCTACTTAAGGTTCCAAGCATGATCAAAGTATATAATAAATGTTTACATTTTGAAAATATTCATTAAGGTAAAATAATATTGTATTAGTGCTCCTCAAAAAAACACCCCTCACTTTGAATACACTTATTCATCATTCTTATCACTTTATGGAGAAGCTTTTGTAGATTTCTTTCACAGGTGTGATTTTGAAGCATGAACAAAACTATATTTAAAAAAAAAAACCCACTGTATTCTTACTGCTTTGGACATGCTAGTATTACATACAAATCTTCTTATACTTGCAAGTTGTTGCCCAATTTCCTGGCCTGGGTCAGAGAGCAAAACTACTATCTCGCAGGTGGTTGAGGATTCATATGTCTTGGATTGTCCGAATAATGCCATTTGATCATTCTAATCACAATAATATGTTAATTAACATCTAATTCAAGGAGTTTCCATAATGCTTAATTTTTTACATATACAAATACTTAAATGAAAAACATAATAAAACTTGCTCATGTAGTTTTAGGTTGGCTCTTGGCTAAAAGTGAATATGGGATGAGATAAGCATGTGTCCACTGCTGCCTTTTCTCCATGTTAACATGTCAATGGATCAAATAAAAATTTGGAGAAAGAATAAGGCCTACCCAATTGACATTTTGAGGTGTAACGAATAATCTGGGTCTATACATTGTCATTTAGGCACTTTTCTTCATCGCTAGGGTAAAATACCTGATATCCACAAGTTAAAGGAAGAGAGGCTTATTTGGGCTGCTGATTACAGTCCACAGTCAGGTGCACATGAGACAGAAGCAACATGGCAGAGAGCTAAAGCAGAGGAAAAGCTCTTCATTCATAACAGCCAGGAAAAGCAAGGTAAGGGAGGTGATACAGAAAGAAATATTTCTTTCCATGTCTAGCACCAAGAGATTTATCTGTTCTGATCTGACCTTCTCCTAACACCAAGTCCCACATTACTATCATTATCCAATCACCTGAGCCATGAGGGTCAAATGCACAACTGAACAGGTGTGAAAGATGAAACTAGAAGAAAAGAATCAAGTTTCTAAACCTATTTGGAGACTATTAAACTTACAAAATTGTGCAGCCTATGAAATAAATGTTGTCTTCTTGCAGTAGTAAGACAATTGGGAGGTTGCTGGCTATCTGCAAGAAAAAGTCCCAGCTGCTTTGAATACTATTTAGAGGAACATACGCTTGCTTGGTTAACTTTGGATGTTTCTATAGATGCTAATTTGCCATAATTGCCAGACTTGGGTGTTTTCATCTTGGCAATGTTACAACAGAGCTGGTCCAGTGAAAGCAAACAAAACAATTTGTTAATGTTGATCTTGGAAGTAAGACAATATAAATAGGATTCCAATGCCACAAAAGAGGCCAATATCAGTATAATAGAATGCTTGAACTTGGGAGTTGGGAGGTCTGAAATAAGCTAATAGGAAATGATTTTTCAGGATGTTCTTAAGACATTTTTTTTTTTTTACTTCATAAGTCATGAAGAATTCAGGAGGCGTAAGTACGTCTTCATTGGAAATCTTAAGTCAATATATACCTATCCTTTAATTATTCGGATATCACTTTTTTTTTTTCATAGAAAGTGCTAATGAAGACTGATGACCTCATGTCTAGACTTTTAACTTTGCTTTTGTTCACAGGGTTCTAATGTGCTGCAAAAAGTAATCAATCATATGCCAAAAGCTGCCAGGATAATCACCTCTGAGACTTTCCGAAATCTGAAGATATTTTACAATAATATTCCTTCTATAAACTTCATTTATCAAGGCAGAGGTCTGGTTTTGCATGTCTCCCTTCTCTTCAACAATCTGTAAAAAAACTATTGACAGGGCAGGCTTTTAACCAAAGAATTTTCAAGTCAAATATGAATTTTCAATCTTTAAATATGTTTTCTAAAAACCTTCTGGATATATCTTCATATTCATAGTCTTTATAAGAATCCAAATCTTTATCAGATGCTAAACAAAAATTTATATGTAAGGAATATAAAAATTTACTAGTATAAAAACATATGTTATCAGGAAAGTATTTTTTGTTAATCAATGCTGAAATGTTTTCTGACTAGTCATTTCAAAATAATTAAAAACAGACTGTTATTTATGTGTCAGAAAACTAGCCTAAGCAGAATGGAATAAATGTTTACTGTAAAGTTAATGTAACAAAAGAGTTGCTCTTTGTAAAAAGGAAAATTAGAAAAAATACTTGAACCTAATATTGTAAATAAATGCCTGCCTACTTTGTATTCATGGTGGGATGTTGAATATAAGTTACTTTCTTTTTTTTTGAGACAGGGTCTTCATTTTGTAGTTCAGACTAGCTTTGAGCTCAGCCTTGAACTCACACAGCAATCCTCCTGTCTCTGCTTCCCAAACTCTGGGATTACAGGAGTGACCCACCACTACCTTGCACTGTAGTATGTGATACTAACTGCTGTCGAGCGTGAGTCTCCATGCCCAGCATTGTTGCATGTGGTAACCTGGGATCAAACCTGGACCCTTGCACTTGCAAGGCAGGCGCTGGAACCACTGAGCTAAATTCCTAGCCCTAATGTTTCTTTTTTCTTGTGGCGAGATAATAAAAAGTGGAGAAGAGGAGATGAAAAAGAATATTTTTATTTTTCAAGATTGATAATTTTTAGTATTAAGTGAAATAGTTAAGGATAAACCAAATTTTTTAACTTTAAAAATAAGACGGCCTGCTTTCTGAGATACTAGAGAAACTGAATTACACGGATGGTTGTGCAGCTGTATTACAAGACTGTGTGTAGATGAAAAAATTAGATGATGAAACTTAGGAATTCTCTGGAATTTAAAATTTGCTTAACCTCGAGTGTCATTATGTGAAAAGTGAAGTTGGTAACTTATATTGTACCAGAAACTAAGGTTAAGGATTAATGTATGGTTTCAAAATGTCAACTATAATTATGGTTCTAAATAGCACATTTAAAATTGGCTTCAGATTTTTGATGAAAGCAATTTCATAATTTTTAAATCTCAATATACTTAATTTTCACATTACTATAGTGATAACTAAAATTAGCTTATTCTAAATTATATTAACTGGTAAGTTTTACAGTTGTCATTTTCAAATTAAGTACATCTTATTTTTAAATGATGTAAGCAGTTTTCTGATACAGATTCTCTCCTACCATTTAATTTACTGCTGTGTTTCATTTACAAGAGGGGAACATGAAAGAATATATACATCAACATTATTTTACATTGGTCTTTTATTGTCAGTATTTTATTATTTTAACTGCCATAGATCAAATTTGAAGTGAATTCCAGTTTATTTCATTGACTTATAAAAACAATATTTTACTATTTGTATTGTACTATAACATTTGTTGTACTTGCCTATCAACAAATGCAGAAACAATCACTATAAAGATTAAAGATAAGATAAATTTTACATATTGTTATCTCATTGTTACAAATTTTATCTTTATATATTATTTGAATCAAATATGGCAACTGAATTCACAGAATATGCAGAATTATATTATACCTAAGAATGCTTTTTAGTACTGCTATTTTTTGGAGGCATAACAGTTTTTGTGCATGCATTTCATTCATGTTTTTATTAAATACTTTACAGTTTTCAGTAAGTTATCTTATATTTCTCCATGGATCCACTCCTTCTTACTAGTTTGGCAGCAAAAACACTTCAAGTATCAGTTCAGACCATTTGAGGAGTAAAGAGTCTATTTACAGGAAAATCAAAGGATATAAAGCATAATATAGAAAAATATAGAAAAATTTCTTCTATATTTCACTTCTCACAAAAATTAAAGGTAATCAACAGTTAGCCAGGCATGATAGCTCAGCCCTGTAATCCCAACAGTCAGGAGACAGAAGCAGGAGGATTGTCAAGAGTTTGAGGCCAGTCTGGGTTATAAAGTGAGTCAAGGCCAATATGAACCAAATAATGAGACACTATCTCAAATAAATAAATAAATAAACTAATTAAGTTCTTAGGAAATTATGTAAATTATGATAGAAAAATCACTATGCATCCTATGAAAATATCTGTCAACATTTTAAAAATAAAATTTGAGTCTCTAAACTTAACACTTTAAAATAAACCACAGGTACAATTTTGAGATTCTTTAAACAATAAATTAGCAGATGATTATAACGAGCACTTGTAACAGGCACAGTTATGGTTGCTGTATGAGATAATTACAATTCTTTGCTAGAAAATCAAATTAAATCTAGATTTACTATTGTGTAAAATCTATTTTACAGAAATTAAGCACTGAGTATTTGTTAAGGAAACTTTACAAGTTTTACTAACAGATTCAATAAAAAAACTGTCAGCTCATAAGAGGTAGTGGTTCCTGACACTTGGTAAAAGTATTCTATTTCCTAAAATTGTGTGGAGTTCACCTAAAAACAGAAAGATTCATGATATTTTGCAACAAACTGAATTCAGTAATATGAAGATAGTTGTTTTGACTCAGAACTTAAAATAACAGGCAAATATATTTGAAAATACATTTAACAAATTTTGCAAACCTTATTTATTTACAGTTTAACTTTTGTCAAAATGAGTAACATCAGATCAGAAGCATCCCTGTTAATTTTTCTCAGTATATCTAAATCTTTTAAAATTTTTACCTTTGAAAGCAACCCAATGTGTAGATTATTCAAGAAGATATAAGGCTGGAAAACTTATAAAAGGTCAAATTTCTTACATTTGAGTGCACACTAAATCAATCATTAGGTCCAAACTGGACTGACAACTGCACAATTGCTTTTTGAATTGGTCGAACTTTTTTCTCAACATGTAAACAATATTGGTTTTAGGAAGACTATGTCTTTAAGGAGTATGAAAAATACACACATATGTTTAGATACACAAAAATTTGTTTGCAAACAATTTAAGTATGAATGTATTTTGAAAAATGTGCTTATATTTATGTGTTTATGTGTTTTGTATGATTGAAAGGAGATAAATGTATAATTTCACAAGTTACATGATATATTGACATGCAAAGAAATTCCTGTTTACAAAGTTCAAAAAGGAGAATAAGGAAAACAAATCTTACTGGTGATACTGAATAGATGAGGAACATTATATAGTGACTGTGTTCCAACTTTACTTATCACAAAATTGTTAAAATCTAGTATTCATTTAGGACAGAAGAGGAACTTTGTGAATGTAAAGTTTCAGTACTATTCAAGGCAGGACTTTCTACTAGGAAAATAGATGACTGGTACAAAATCATGGATATTTCAAGCCACAAACCCAGTTCCTCTCCTATATTCAGGCTGAGTCTTGGCAGGACAGGTTTTGGAGAAGAGTGGAAAGATGCTTAAAGTATAGCTCTGTTGCTTCCTAAGCACTTGATCTTTAAAGAAGCAGTAAATAGGAAAAACATTCCAAATAATAAGCTATAACTGTGTCTTTTAATTCTTTTTTTTTTTTTTTTTAGGTTTTTTGAGACAGGGTCTCGCTCTGTGGTTCAGGCTGGCCCTGAGCTCAGCCTCAAACTCACATCACAATCCTCCTGCCTCTGCCTCCCGAGTGCTGGGATTACAGGCATGAGCCACCACGCCCGGCACTGTGGTATGTGGTACTGGTTGCTGCTGGGTGTGGGTCTCCACGCCCAGTATTGTTATGTGGTTAC
>PVIR01032238.1:0-18824 GCA_004026965.1 Petromus typicus
ATGCCAATGTTTTACCACTTTTTTCATAAATGTTAAAAATGAGTTCTCTGATGCCCTCTTTCTTCAATAACTGGTAATTAATGCTGTAACCCTTTGAAGAGTAAATAGATCTCTATCATAGACCAACAGTTTGTAAATAATTTAAAATGTAAGCACTACTAAAATTTAACTTAAATAAAATCTCACTTAGATTTAAAATCAGATTTCAGCAGTCAAACAATGGCTACTAAAATACTGTGGCAGATGTGTAATGTATTGAGCCAGTGAAGTTTGGGTATTATTCCGTGTACACACCCCAATCCAAAAGTCTTGATAAATTTTAAAAACTAATGTCAGAAATGTCTTGGAAACTTGATTGTGATTGGATTCTTGGCTGTCAGTGTTGATTTTGATAGTTTTGTGAAGTAGTCACAGAATTCAGATGATAAAAATAGCTCCCAAGTTTGACTATATAACTAGAAATCATTGAGTTATGTGATTGGTGTATGAATCATCAAGGTTGCATAGATAGTCTTGTTTTTTTCTGATACATATACAGGGAATTTCTATTCAGTCTTTCTTAAATTGAACTACAATGGGATATTGAGTTTTGTTACTAAACCTATACTGAAAATTAAAATTTCAAGCTGTAAAGTAGTAAACATTTTTTTTAAAACTGTACAATGCTCTTCTAAAACTGAGGCTTAACTGTATTATGAATTGGCTATGTTTTTTTTTAAAAACTCTGAATCAACATGAATATCAAAGATCACCAATGGACAATGAGTGAACAGTCAACAAATGATTAAGGATTGAACATAAGAATAAGGTCAACTGTTTTTTGTTTCTTCCTGGGAATGAATTCAGAAAGGCAGTGCTCATCGCCTTCAGCATTCCAAGTGTAATATACTCAGCATATTATATTAAAATATTATATCAGAAAAAATATAAGGTTGCAACAGATATATTAAATCTCCAAAAAGCATTTAATTTATGTAAGCCATTGAATGGGAGAAGAAAATTTAATACAATTTCAACATATTTTCATATCTTCTAATAATAATTTTTAAAAGTTCTCCATTCTTGTTTTAAGTATTATTAAATAGCTTTAAAGTGCTAAATGAGAATCATTTAGTTTAAAAAAGAAATATCCATCTCTCTTGCTCCACATTAAAATGCATTTGTGCTATAAGATGTCATATTGGTCTTCCATTTTTACACAAATGGACTTGTGCTTTTTTCCACTTTCTTTCTTTTAGGATTTTTTATGTCAACTGTATACAAGTAATGTGATCTGTTTTTATTGATGACAAAACTTGATGTTTTGGTTACTATGACTTTTGAAGTCACTTTCTGCTATTTCCAGCTTTATTCTTTTGATTCAGCACTCCTTTGGTTATTTGGGATCTTTTGTGATTCCAAAAACTATTAAAATTGTTTTATCTCTCTTTCTGTTTCTGAAGAGATTGTCATAAGTACTTACATATTGGTCACAATCTCTAGTTTTGGTAGGTAGCAATATCTACATGCCAATTCTTCTGATCAATACATAATACCAGTTCTTTGGATCAAATGTTCAGAACACCATCCCACTTATTCATGCTCTCTTCTGATTTATGTTTGGCATGTGAAAGGTGTTTTCTTGAATCTGCATTTAGAGTTCTTTTTATAAATTCTGCAACTTCCTACAGTAGGTTCCACCAGACCCTTCTGTCCTTGTAATGACTGACGTGATAATTGACTTCTAGATAAGCAGCCAGTGCTACATGTTCAGATTCCTTGTCATAGCAGCTTTTCCATTTGCCTGTTTAATTGAAGAAGTAAACTCTTGACCTGCAACACTTAGGCTTGCATCTGCCCTCCTGAAGAATAACTTTAAGACCAATACATACTTTCTGCTTTGGGGAAGATGAATTAAACATAGTCTTGCCTATTCATTGTCCTTGAAATTTTAACCAAGATAATCAGAAAAAGATTCTGAAATGCAGAAAAAAGTCCAACTTGTTTGCAATCCATGGCACCCCAGAACAGGTGGATGTCTAGGCTTTCTTTTTCCCCTTGATGCCTAACATTTAGAGGTGTAGAAGTTAGAAAACCCCAGGATATTAATGAGCATAGAGGTTTTTTTTTAAGTCCCACTGGAAAAAAAATCGATTAGAAAAAGAGAAAAAAATTAGATAACAATTTTACTTTTGTAGCTAAATGTAAAGACAAACAAGTGAACTCTCAAAACCAAGAAACAAAGGAAAAAGTATTCAGTCTCCACAAAAGCAGGAAAGGCTGAGTGAGAAGCCCACACTGTCAGAATCCTCAAGTGATAACGATCTCCCATCCACCTGCCAGGGCACTGGGAGAGACGCTGAGCAGGAGCTGGAACTTCCACCAGGTGAGTGAGTGGCTTTCTTCACCAAGGGTTCAGGGAAGACCACACAGGGAACTTGAACTTCAGCTCCTGCCTGGAAATAATGAGGCTTTAGTCTGTCAAACTGCTGGAGGGACAGAAGAGGGGGGAAGCCTTACAGACATTCAGAACTTTCATCACTGCTCATCACCGCCAAAATTCTGTCTCCCTGTTGTCAGTGGAGGCCACATGAGGAAAAGCAATGACATGTACTAGGCCAGGTGGAATCAATAGCAGCTTACTAGGGGACAAGAGTCACATGTTCTTCCATCAATAACCTAGCTACATAGGTTCAGTGAGGGTTAAACTGACTTCTGCCAGTACCTGGGATAATAAGAAAGAGATTGACAGAGTGATAAATACCCAACTAAAGCAGAGAATCATTGTAAGATTGAGTATATGAAATAATAGTCCCAAAAACTATCTTCTGACAAATTCAGATATACTTTGGATGCAAATATACAACATAAAGCAAAAAAAAGAAACATGCAAATACTGTGAATAAACTTTTTATTTTTAAAGTGATCATAACAGGGTAATATTGTGCAGGTACAGCAAAACGTATGTACAAGACTGCAGGGAGTGAACTGACAAGAGTGTGACTAACCGGAAAGCAAAGGGTGGGAGGATGGCGCTGCTAAGTAAGATGGGTCCACTCACACGTGCTGCTGGTGACGCAGGGTTTTGATAAATTCAGTTCTGTCTACTCTCTTGATGAAACGATCCAGCTATATCTGAGTGGTAGCTTCTTGTTATCCTCAGAATTGATCACTAGCAGCGGATACATTCCGAACAGCTGCTGAAAACTTCGTATGTCGTTCTGCACTGGGGCTCTGTGCTTCTAAAACTACCTCTCCTTGAAGGAAATCCCCTTTCCGCTTCTTGTGTTGTGAATTTCTTGGGTTCTGTCTGATGATATGCATGGGATATTTTTTATTCTTTTGCATTGATTTAATCATGCTTTATTGGCTGCATATGGTCTATGTTAGATAATGTTCCATGTGCGACTGAGAAGAATATGTATTCTCTTGCTATTGAATGAAACACTATAGAGATCTATTAAGTCCATTTGTTCAGACATTTGGTTCAACTCTGATTCTGATATTACTTTGTTGCTTTTTGTCCAGTTGATCTAGCTTTTCATGACAGTGGGGTACTGACGTCTCCTATTAAAGATATGATGATATTTATCTAATATTTTATGTCCAGTACTGTTTCCTTTATAAAGTTTGTGACAGTATTTGATACTTATATGTTTTTAATTATTATCTCTTCCTGTTGAATTCCTCTTTTATCCAACATGTGAACTTTTTTACCTGCACTATTCAATTCTGGCTTTAAGACACATATGTCTGAAAATAGAATAGCTATAGCCTGTTTTGCTTCCCTTTTCCTATAATACTGTTTTTCATTCTTAGATTTTTTTTTTACACTATGAGTTTCTTTTTGGCTTAAACCTATTTCATGTAATAGCATGTCATTGGATTTTGTTTTCTGATTCACTGTGCCAGTCCATGCTTTTTGACTGACCAATAGAGACCGTACACATGGAAGACATTAAAGATGTAGACTTAGTCCTATCATTGCGTAAATTATGGTTGCTCATTCCGTTTTTTTTTTTCTTTCCCCTCTTCTACTTAACTGCTCACTCTGCTTGGTATATTCATTCTATTAGACATTTTGCTATTTTTAACTTTGTTTTCTCTTTAGAGTATACACCCTTGAAAAATCTGTGTAGTTCTAGTTGTTAGGCATTCATAGGTCCACACTGGAAAAATAAAAACTGTGTAACCTTATTCAGCACAAGCCTGAGGTGGTAAAGGAAATAGAGATGTGTTTATACAACTCTTCCTGCAAGACCAAAGAACACGAGAGTGGAACACATTTATGGAAACACAGTCAAATTGCCCTAAGTAGAAAATGGCAAATGTGGATAAATAGTGAGATAAAATAGACTGAGAATTATTTCTCAAAAAGTATCCAAACAGAATAAATAAAATCAGTGACTGTATATATTTTTGGAAAAATGAGGTTCATTTCCCAGGTCATCTTTGGTAATGTTTGTTCACTTAATTGGTTATCTTTGCTCCACTAATTTTTAGTGCTATCTAGAAATGCAGATATTTTGTTAAATATACTGCATGAAAGATGGCAAAGACTGACTAGTAGATTCATGCGAGAAGTTTGACTTTGCTTTCTCTTTAGTGTATAGAAAGCCCCAGAAGAATATTCATCCCTTTAGAATATTCCTGTCTAAATACTGAATGTATTCTCACTTGGTAATCTAATGTGTGGATAGATAGATAGATGATAGATAGATAGATAGATAGATAGATAGATAGATAGATATGTAATACTTCATCAAATAATGAGAGTAGCAAAAAATTTTAAAAAGTGAATTCCAGGGAGGAAAATAAAAAAAAACCCTACCAGTAAAGATAAACCACAGGAGCAGCTTCAAATTTGTCACAGCATGTGGGAAACAGGGGACTGCCTCAGAAACCAGGAAACTGTCCTGAGCTTAGCAGAGCCCAAGCCTGGGAAAATGAGGACTGGAGATGTGTGAGCGTACAGCTGTGAAGGGAGTGTGTATTCAGTCCAAGGCTACTTGCATGGCCGGTCCTTGGTGCTCCGAAGTATTTGGAACAGAGCGAGAGATGAAAGAATGGTGCGCTGCGCAATGTGAAGCAGCGCGGGGACAGCAATCCACACAGTACTGCAAGGGGCAGGAAGTGCTACCTTTGTTGTGGAGGGGAATAAGAATGAAAGTCTCTTTCTGAGGGAAATGGCAATCAATATATACATATGAGCTTCTAGAGAAGAGATAGAGCAAAGCTTTTTATATTAACGAAAACAAGAGCCCTAGGAGAGAGGGCAGATGACATCCACGTGCCAGGATTCAGCACAGATGAAGACAGAGTTTGATTTCCACTGAGAGAATTGCGCTGGAAGGGATGTACAGCCAGGTGTGTACTAAGTCAGGCTATAGCTAATAAGCCATTAGTATGCCTAAGAGCTATGGCTGATAAGCCATTAATGGAGATAACATGGCATCATAAAAGTTCAATTAATTTACAAGGAAGGAAAAGAGGAAAAAAGAACAGGCAAATGGAGTATAACTAATAATATGATAGGACTTATATACAAACATATTAATAGTTACAATATATGAAAATCCAATTCTAAATGTTGCACCTAACAGAATTTTAGTATACATGAAACAAAATCTGCTACAAATGCAAAGAAAAGTGCATAAATATACTATTTATGTTTGGTGACTACAACATTTGTCTTTCAGGAGTCAACAGAATAAGCAGTCAGAAAATCTGAGTTTTTGTAAGACTTAAAAATCACTATCAGCTAACTTGATATAATTGGCATTTATTAAACATACCACCTAAAAAGAGAAGATAATTCAAGTGCACATAGAACATTCACCCAGGGACCTATATTGTGGACTATTAAATGTCAACAGAACTTATATGTATAATATCATATACATTATTTTATACTAAGAAAATGAAGCTAGGTCTTGACATATAAATAATTATATATATGGAAATTAAACACCACACGTCTAATTAAACCATAGATCAAAGTGATAAAGACAATTGGAATTAAAACTAATTGAATAATAATGAAAGCATAGCATGTCATTTTGTGACCCCTCAAAAGCAGGGTGTAGAAGGAGCTTGGCTGAATTAAACAGATGTGGTACAAAATAGCAAAACATGCAAATCAAAAAGTTTAAAATTTTTGCCTTGAAAATGTAGGCAAAGAATAAGGAATTAAATATAAAGCAAACAAAAGAAGAGGATATTAAGATGACCTAGAGAAATACATGACATTACAAATAAATTTTAAAAAGGGAACATTAATGAAAACAAGAGATGCTTTAAAGAAAGATTAAAGTGATATACCAAACTCTACCTGACTCGCTGCACAGTAACAGAGAAAGCACACAATACCACAGTCGTGATAGGCATTTAGATGGGGAATGAGCGGGACGTGGTAAAAATGCAACATAATTGAAAGTCTCCCCACTAAGAAATCTCTAGGCCCGCTGTCTTCATGTAAAGAGCTGTCAACAAGTAAAGAGCTTACATTTGCTCCAAAATTCTCTTCCCCTAGTTTCAACAAGAGGCTCTTTAATTCCCTGTAAAAACTTCTATGGAAAATATTTTGTATTGAAATGTTCATCAGTTTAAGTATCTATCCAAAGTCTCCTTTTTCTAATTTTTAAAAAAATTTTAAGAAATAACTGAATATATAATGAATGCAGTCATATTTTTTTGTAAATTTAAATACTGAAAAATCAAAAAAGAAAGTCCAAACTTAGAAAAAAATTAAAATATTCATTTCCAAAATACATTAAAAATTTAGAGTAATATATTAGTGAGTATATGTTTCTTTCACCATCTAGATATTAAGAATATTTTTCATTCTTTACATGAATTCAGTTAAACAAATTTATAATTTTAATTATATGTCTATACTTGAGAACATAATATATACTGTATAATGCATACCAACAGTACTTAATGCAATTTGTGTGTGTGTGTGTGTGTGTGTGCATGCGTGTGTGTATGTGAGTGTTTCTGCTTGTCTATTGATGTGATGATATCACATTACTCTTGTAACAGTGTTTGGAAGTAGCTGCATTAAAAAATGAATTGTTAGACCTGGTATCAGCTATTTTAATTATATATTTGGCTTATTAAAATTGTCATAAGTGAACACTCTCATAAAGTTTTCAGTTCTGCAAATAAAATTATATAATAAAATATCATGGTAGATGTACCATTAATCTTCCTTGGGGAAATAGCACACCTTGGAATATTCCTCACTATTAAAAATGAGATACACTTCTCTAAGCAGTTTCCAGGCATTTAGGAAGAGTTTGAATAAGCTAGAGATTAATAGTAAAAAAAAAAAACCAAAAAACAAAAAACAATTCACTGAAATGGACTTATAATTTTAGCAATAACAGCTTCTGTGTAAATGATATTCTGCATTTTGTAGGCATTGTGCTCTTCTGATGTATTAAAATCAGAGTAATCCACCCATTTAAGTGCTTATTCTGCCTTCTTGATGCAAAACAATCACTTTCCCACCACCACAATGTCAGGGAGAAAGCTTTTTATCTTGGAAATAGGATTAAATTCCGTTATCAGAATCATCTATGTGCCCTGGGAGATAAGTAATATGATACTATTAGAAAATCCCGGGAGTAAAGCAATAACTGGGAAAAATTGTTGCCTACATAATATGATCAGCTACACAATATTATCTCATTTCTCTGTATTGCTCATAATAAATATATTTTTTCTCTGGAAATAGTCCAACAACATTGCACAACTGCAAGCTAAATTATATTTTGAGATAGCCATGATCTTTTAAATGAATAGGAAGGAAATTTTGCAAATGTTAGCATATGAAAATTAATTGAATAAATATAAAATTATATTTCTAGTAAAAATATATATCAATGTGAAATGTATAAGCTATGTCTAAACTATCTATATTTTTCAGTTTGTAATGAATTAAGCAATATCCACTGCAATTTTATATTTATGAAGGATTTGCAAGGAAATACATCAACAAATAATATTTTGAACATCCAATAGTATTGTATATGTTAATATTAATTGTGATTATGATTCTAAATTGTGCAGATATTTGAGATATTGAAAATTTTGCTGTTTATGTATTTTTTCCTACTTTTAATAGACAATAATTCATATTCTGTTTTGGAGAATTGAAACTTTACATCTGTAAACTACTGGAACATTTTTTTTCTAAAAGAGAAGTGATATGTGATATATAAGAAATACTTAGTAAGTGTTACCTAGACATTTTTTTCCATGAGTAATAAAATTTCTATAATGGTCATTAATGGATATTGTTCCATTACAACTGAATCAAAGCAAATTACAAAACAAAGATAGAAAACAGTTGAAAATTTAACTTATTTTTGCTGTGATTTCCTTTAAAAATTACCTCTCAAGTCTTGTTTCCCCATGTAAAAGCCTGTTTGGAACAGAGTTAAAACAGTTACATTTTATGAAAACAGATTATAATAATTTTTTCTTCTATACTTGCTACTAGAGAATCTGAGTGCATGACACAAGTTGTTTGTTATTAAATGCTATCAAATTGTGTTTAATTCAGCATTGCGCAGGATAGCTGTGACTGCTGTCCTTTGGACACTTGTCCCATGCCAGGCAGCATCACCAGACACTATGTCCATCTTATCTCAAAAAAACACAGTAAGTCTCTCAGTTGTCTCTTGTCATCTTTTCAGAGGGAAAAAAGTGGTCTTAGGAAACAGAGATAGAGTAATTAAATTATCAAAGAATATGTTTTAAGGAAATCTTCATTGCCTTCATTTTCTTTATTGATAAATTAATTTTACTTTCAAGCTATATATAGCCAGAAAAAAAAAATCTTATTTAGGTAATTGGATAAATACACAAACCAAACCAAGAAAGAAGACCAGTAACCTATTTAAGACCATCATTAATTCCAGTTTTGCTGTTAACCTCATCCCATCTCCATACCTGCATACAAACCTGGACAGACATTTGATTTTCTTTCCAGGCCATTTGTCAACTCCTTCACCTCCCCCTCCCACTGTGGGCTGGCTTCTGGGCCAGATAGAAGACCCAAAGCACACCACAGAGAGCAGGACAGTATATCTAAAGAACAGAAGATTTCTAAAAGCCTTCAGATAATATTCATATGAAGGTGTAAGGCTCCCAGAGGTATGCACATTCTCATATAATTCATTCAAATATAAATTGAAAACACCTACTTAGTGAGTCTAAATTTGGACATACTCAATCAGCTGTGAATTTCTTCAAATCTATCCTCAGTACATATCCAGGGTCTTTTATAAATATTAAATTAAAGATGACACACTGTGGGTGCATAACAACTCTTTTTGCAATGATTGTCCCATCCTGTTGCTAGAATGAATGAGTGAATGAATGAATTTAAACCTGACAGCCATTAAATTATCTTTTAATAACTCATAGAGATCCCTAAGTTATTCAATATTATTTTTCATATTAATTAATAAGAATAATTTGGTCATTTTACTTTGAAGACCTCCAGTAGTCTAATTTTGAATTTTGAAACATGTGAATTTCAAAAGCACATCTACACAACTTAGAATTGATATTCAAAAAAGCCTCCCAAAAAACAGAGGATAAAATTTGTTCTCCATAGAGATAAAATAGAGAATAAATTTTTTTAAATCTCTGCTGGAATATTCTTATAGGAAAACAAGTTTTTGTAAGATGTGAATATTCTGTTGACAAGTCTGTCATATTTCAGATAAATAAAGACAAGCTTTGTAACAAAAGTCCTGAACAAAATAGAGCTCTAATACTTTTACTTCATAGGTCAGAAAAGCACTAGATGACAAAAGATGGAACAAAATCAAAACTTATATTACATCAAACCATCATCAAATGAATTATTTACTATAATACTTGATAAAATACTATGATTTTATGATTAATAAAACATGTAATAGTGACTTTAGTTCTATAAGTCCTATGTTTGAAAGTCTATCGTTGTCTTATATTATAAAATACAATATATAGCACCATACTTGAATGATATATACCAAGTCCAAATAATTTTTTCAGCTCTATTTAACTAAATATAATTCCATCTTCATAGTGCTACTAATATGGCTAATTGTTTGTTTCATCTTTTTAGAGTATATTTTGGTGGATTGTTTCCACATTAGCAATATAAATATGGTAAAAAGAAACAATCAAAGGATATGAGAAGTCTAATTCATATAATCCAGAAACTCATGGGAATTACGATCTATAATCTGTATAGAAACTTATACTCCAGGGTTGATGAATTCAGTCAACATTATCATCAAAGGTGCTAGTTCATTTCTTATCTCTCATTTTGCATCTTTATTCTCTGTTTTCTCAACTAAAGATCTACTAATATTGTTCCCTCTAGTTCCAAGAAAAATAGAAAGATGCCACAATGATAATAGAAAAGGTTCTTCTTCACTTTTCATCTGATTGCATCTATTTTTTCGATGTTAACAAGAGAAGTCTATCATGCAGACTTCCAGGCAACCTTGATGGGCTGTGTCTGGCCAGAACCAGACCTCGTACTCACTCAGAAACATGTTGCTAATAAATTGAACTTGACCAGTTAGATACAACATGATTGGAGACACTTTGAAAGAAGACCCTGAGGATCTACAAAGGTGGAACGGAGCTTTGGGGGATGATATCCTTGACAGTTGTCCTCAGCAACTCACTTTTCTAAGGGTCCTGCTTTCTTAGTTATAATGGGAAGCCATATTGGATGTGTTGTAGAAGGCTCACAGATTTGGGGATGATCAAGGAGAAATAAAGAGCCACAGAAATTGTAATAAATAAACTTTATTGGGTACAATTTAACAGTGCTGCAGATCATGGGAATTCCTTACAAGGAAGACAATGAGCAGGGTTAATGTTCAGGGTTCACCTTCTACTACAGCAGGAGGAGGAAAGAAGAGAACAGCCTGTCAACAAACATCAGGACTAAAAGCTGTCTTGTGAGGTGTGGTTATACATGCAAACCTGCTATGAGCATATGGCTAACAAGCTTCATGTTTGAATTATTTGAAAATTAATTTGATGTATATAATTTTGAGTTTGATATCCATGAGGCAGTGATGTAATGAATCTTGGCTCACACTGAAGAAATAAACAATCTGGGAACCAAGAGACAGGGGCTATCTTTGGCTTCTTACTTATTATCTGTGCTTGTTCTGTTGAGTTTGATAAAGCAAGAGATGCAAATGTCACTGAGATTCACCGGGGAAGCAATGGATAACCACATTTTAGACTGGTTAGAATTATTTCACTTCTCCTGCTGAAACATTGCATTGCTATGAACCATTACAACTTGCATTTATAAAGAAGCTTTCACAAGTAAAAGTCTGCCTCAACCAGGGTTATATAATTATGATAATCAGCCAGTTCCAAAATGTTAAGAATTTTGGGCTGGGGATTTAGCTCAGTGGTTCTGGTGCCTGTCTTGCAAACTCAAGGACCCGGGTTCTGTTCCCCAGATACCAGATACAATACTGGATGTGGAGACTCACATTTACCAGCAATCAGAACCACATACCACAATGCAGGGTGTGGTGGCTCACGCCTATAATCCCAGCACTCAGGAGACAGAGGCAGGAGGATTGCTGTGATGTGAGTTTGAGCCTGAGCTCAGGGCCAGCCTGACCTACAATGTGAGACCCTGTCTCAAAATAAATAAATAAATAAATAAATAAATAAAGTTAGTGTTTTTATGCAATAAAGTTTAATTCCTATTCATACAGCAGCCCCAGTGGTGATATATCCTGCAACTTTTCATGCTGTGAATCCACATCTCCTGATCTCTTTGTCTCCTATCTCTGCTGCACAGGCCTGCATCAGACCACCAGGACTTGGCAGGAGATACAAAAAAGATCCAAGGTCTTTCACTTGTCTCAGTTTGGGCATGATTATCACTTTGACTCACATTCCATTGTTGAAAATACAAATGTTATTCTATTTTAATTCAAACATATGTATTATTTTCTCAATAATGTTCCTAACATGATTTAGAACAAATCATCTTTAGAAATTACAGAGAAGAGTGAGTCATGATGCAAATATATTTTTTTTTCTTCTTAAAGAAATGAAATGAATCCTGAGAATCAGCTCCAGTAACATTTGTATGTGGGCTTTAGGATTGTCTTTTTAGGTTAGTTATAAGCCAAGATAACTTATTTTTTTTCTCTTTAACTGTTAAATTCCTGAAGAAAAAAATGTGATTTTTTTCACTCTGTACAACTTATAGAAAATCACTTAATAGGTAAATAGAATTTAATAAATAAATAACTGCTTAGTAAATATAACATATAACAGAAGCTTTAAAAACATTATTTATTATGATATTAACTTTCTAAGTTTCAGCAGCTAGCAATTGCCTTTTTCAGATGGTCTCCACCACAAGATATTTTCATGTTTAAGGGAAACGATAATTTCAAGAATGAAGGAATTTAAAGAAACAGATATTATCAAGCTTTCTACCCAATCAAATTTGGAAGATGGACACTGGAATCTCATAGGACTTTTGGTAAAGACTATTACAAGTCCAATTAATAAACGCTTCAGATACCAGTGTTCAAAATACAAGAACAAGCATTGTATAAGGCCAAAAATCTCTTGAGAATACACAATTGCTTCTGAATTTTTACATTCAGAGACTGGAGATAGTTCAGAGACTTAAAAATTATAGCTAAAATGCATTGAGTGCTTATGATGGGGAAAGAATGTCTGGAGAAGTTTTCATCAGATAGTTTTTGTCATTTCCGTGACTCTACGTGACAAGTCCTCTCCCCAGTTTTCAGAAGAACCCAGGGGACTGGGATATTAAGTTGTTTGTCCAATTTCATACCACTAATGAGAGGAAGACCAGAAATAAAAAGACTGTCAGCCTCCGGAATAAATTCCATTTAATTGTGCCTGAATATTATGAGGGGAACACAGCAACTTTATAATAAGATAAACAGTGATATGATTAGCTTGATCATTTAATTCAAAAATCAAAATTAACATCATCATCATTATTATTTTCCTTATTACTGTCATGTTGAAGCGAAGGATAAAATCCATTGCCTTCCCCATACTCTTCAGTCAGTGGTACCACTTGCCCTGTAATCCTTAATATTATTTTCAATTTTAGGATCATCTTAGAGGAAAACAAAGACCAGAAATGTTTTCACAGTACC
This sequence comes from Petromus typicus, assembly GCA_004026965.1. NCBI lineage: Eukaryota > Metazoa > Chordata > Mammalia > Rodentia > Petromuridae > Petromus > Petromus typicus. Next base: position 13,179 of record PVIR01032238.1, read on the forward strand.
AAATTTTAAAAATGCATTCTAAGTATACTATTTTGCTTCCATTTTTACTAGTTCATCTGTGTATTTTATCAAACATTTTCTATTATCAGTCTACTGCTATAAACATTAGTTAAAAATATATTGAAGTGTACCAACTATCACAGGTATTATTTAAAGGTTTTATTCATACATATTATATAAAGTGGGCAATAAAATTATTTTAAATATATCTGAGGATCTAACTCAGTGGCACTGCACCTACCTTACAAGCAGGTACAAAATCCTAAGTTCAATCCCTGATGCCACCAAAAATAAATTAATTTAAATATGTGCAAAATTTTCTTCTTGGTGTAATATTTGTATCATTCTCAAAGAAACTGTAGCTAGTTCATACACATTCGTGTTGTCTATTCCCAACACGTGGCTCTATATTAATCTATTCTCAATCTGTAGATTTGTCTTTCTTAGATGTTTTGTTTAAATTAAGTTATACATACTTTTCACCATACTAGGAGTTGAACAGAGTCTAAATGAGTATTCCACTACTTACCTACTACTTCCTAAGCATTTTGTATTTTCTTTTAAGACAAGAAATCATCAGGTTTACCAGGCTAAACATTTTTTATGTACCATAAATCCTACTGAGAAAACTGAAATCTTTGTAGAGTGCTGGAAGAAATAGAAAATCTTTTTCCTAACAGTTCCTTAAAATGTTAAATGTACATTTGCCAAGACTCCGGAATCCACTTAGAAGAATGAAAAGATGTCAACATCAGGCCTTTTATATGTGTTCACATTAAGTGGTGTTATTGATAACAGCTGAAAAGTCAGATTAATCAAAACATCTACTTCTTTGTAAATGGATAAAGGGAATGTGCTATAACTGTCCATAAATGGGTTATTACACACATCAATGAAAAGAAAAAAAAATCTGTAACTATCCTGCAGTGAAAATGAACCTAAAACAATTATGTTGAAAAGAATAAAGCACAAAAACTACTGTATAGCGGGGTATTATGGCACACTCTGGCAATCCCAACACTCAGAAGACTGAGGCAGGAAGTTCATAATTTTCAGGAAAGCCTGGGAACCTATAATTTGCAAATAACTAAAGTCAACCTACTGTACACCATTTTCATTACTATAGCACTCTAAAAATTTTAAAATTATAAAACATGTGTGATATAACATCATTCTCTTTTTACCTTGCATTGACTATTCTAAATCCTTCCTATTTCTTTAAAAAATTTAAGATCATTTGCCTATATGTAAATAATCTTTCATACGGGCTTTTTTTTTTTTTTTTTTTTTTTTTTGAGACAAGGTCTCACTTTGTAGTTCAGGCTGACCCTGGGCTCACTATATAGTCTGAGCAAGCCTGGAACTCATAGCAGTCCTCCTGAGTACTGGGATTACAGGCTTGAACCACTATACCTAGCACTGTGGTATGTGATACTAATTGTTGATGAGTGTGATCAGTGTTGTATGTGGTTACCAGGATGGAACCAGGGCCCTTGCGTTTATAAAGTAAGCACCAGAACCACTGAGCTAAATCCCCTGCCCATCTATATGGGAATTTAAAAGGTACTGTATTTCATTTATATATGAATTTTGAGATAAATCTCATGTTTCAAATACGGACCTTTCCAATCTATGAATACATAATATTGCTATTTTTATAAAGATCTTTAGTGTATTTCAGCAATATTTTTTTTTTTTATATTGTGCACTTCTTTTTTGGTTGCATTTCAGCCTTTCTTTTTTTGTGATATTTATGGAGTAATTTAAAAAATCTTTGTGTTGCACATTGTTAATAGTAAAAAACGGATATTTACATAGTGATTGTTCCTGCATCTTATAACCTCACTGCACTCTTATTACTACTAGTCGTGTGTCTGTGTGTGTTTGTGTGTTTACATATTTTTTTATCTTTATTGGTACACTACATCCACACATCATGATTGCACTCCATATTGGCGATGTGTACCAGTATAAGACACAATTTAATTCTCATTTTTTGCCCATAGCCCTACCCACCCTACCACCCACCCATGTACATAAAATTTGTTTTCTTTACTTTTTTATTATAATCTCATTATTTTTCCCCCTTCACCCTATTTTACGTTGAGCATTTTCTATTTCACAATATATAACATACAATTCTAGGACTCATTTACATCTTTATTTTCTCATACCAGAGAAAAGAGGTGATATGTACCTATCTGTGACATATTTACTTCACTTATGATGATATCCTCAAGGTATGTCCATTTAAGTAGAAATGATTCAAACCTATCGATTTTTAAGGCAGAGTAATACTTCATTCTATGGAATAACCACAGCTTTTTTATCCACTCTCCAGTTGATGAACCCAAGATGTAACAATCACAAATTGAGCTGTTATAAACATGGGTGCACATATGTCACTGTGATATGAGTCTTTTAATTCTTCTGTGTATATACTTAGCAGAGTGATAGCCGGGTCAAATGGGACCTCCAATACTAGCTTTTTGATGAATCTCCAAACTGATCTACAAAGGGGTTATACGAGCCTACAGTCCCACCAACAGTGGAGAAGGGTTTCTTCTTCTCCCAAGCTTCGCCAACATTTGCTGTTGGCTGAATCTGAAATGGCACCCATTCTATGTGGAGTGAGATGAAATCTCAATGCTGTTTTCATCTGCATCTCTCGAATCACTAATGATGTTGAGCATTTCTTCATATGATTCTTAGCTGCTCTTACTTCTTCCTCTGAAAAATATCTGCTCATTTCAGATGCCCATTTTTGAATTGGGTCTTTAAATTTGGGTGGGCTGATTTTTTTGAGCTCTTTATATATTCTAGATAATAGCCTTTTATCTGAGGAACAGCTGGTAAAGATTTTTTCCCACATTGTTGGTTGCCTATTTGCACTGTTGGTGGTTCCCGCTGCTGTGCAGGAGCTTTTTAAAAGAATGAGTTCCCATTTGTTGATTTCTTCAGCCAATTCCTGTGCTATAGAAGTTCTGTTCATTAAGTCTTTCCCTAAGCCAATGTCTTTGAGAGTTTTAGCTAACCTGTTTTGCAACAGTTTTAGAGTATCTATGTTAATATTTAGGTCTCTTATCAACTTTGATTTTATCTTGGTACACAGTGAAAGAGTAAGATCTAGTTTTAGTCTTTGGCAAGTTAAAGCCCAGTTTTTCCAGCACGATTTGTTAAAGAGGCTATCTTTCCTCCACTGAGAATTTTTGGCTCCTTTGTCAAAGATGAGGTGGCTGGGTATATCTGGAGTAGTTTCTGGGTCTTCTAGTCTACTCCATTGATCCGCGTGTCTGTTACTTTGCCAGTAACATGCAGTTTTGATCACAGTGGCTTTATAGTATAGTTTCAGGTTCAGAGTTGTAATACCCCCTACCTTGTCCCTGTTGCTTAGAATTGCTTAGCCTATTCTAGGTGTTTTGTGGTTCCAGATGAAAGTTTGGATTTTTTTTTTCTCTAGATCTGTGAAATGTGCTGTTGGGATTTCAATCGGGATTGCATTGAATGTGTAGAGTAGTTTTGAGAGTATAGCCATTTTGACAATATTGGTTCTTCCTACCCGTGAGCAAGGTATGTCTTTCCATTTTTTGATATTTTCTTTGTTGGCAAGTTTAATTACATTTTCAATTTCACATATTGTTCTTGGGGTATTTAACATTTCTATATCTTCTTTGTTCAGCTTTGGGAGTTCATATGTGTCTAGAAATCTATCTATTTCTTCTACATTTTCCATTTTATTGAAATATAAATTTTCAAAGTAGGTATTTATTATCCTTTGGACTTCCTCCAAGTCAGTAGTTATTTCTCCGTTCTCAATCCTAATAGCACAGATATGTGGCTTTTCCTTCCTTTGTTTAAAGAGGTTGGCTAAGGGTCTATCAATTTTGCTTATCCTCTCAAAGAACCAACTTTTTGATTCATTGATTTTTTGAACCATTCTCTTGGTTTCTATTGCATTAATTTCTGCCTTGATCTTTATAATTTCTTGCTTAGTGCAAGCTTTGGGGTTGTTTTGCTCCTGTTCTTCTAGTCGCTTGAAGTTCAGGATTAAATTGTTTATTTGAGCTTGCTCCGTTTTCTGGATGTAGGCTTTCACTGCTATGAATTTTCCTCGTAGAACTCCTTTCATTGTGTCACATAAATTTCTATATGTTCTACTGGGGTTATCATTTAGTTATAGGAACTGCTCAATTTCTTCTCTAATTTCTTCTGTGTCCCATTGGTTGGTTATCAGAGTGTTGTTCGGTTTCCATGTGTTTGTGAAGATCCTGGGATTTCCTCTGCTATTCAGCTCCAATTTCAAGGCACTATGGTCCAACAGTATACAAGGGATAACTTCAATCCCTTTATATTTGCTTAAACCTGTTCTATGAATGAGCACATGGTCTATTTTGGAGAATGATCCATGAGCAGCTGAGAAGAATGTATATTCTGACTTTGTGGGATGAAATACTCTGTAGGCATCTATTAAGTCCATTTGCTGAAGAGTCTGGTTGAACTCCAGGATTTCCTTAGTGACTTTTTGTCCAGTCGATCTGTCTCTTTGTGACAGTGGGGTATTGAGGTTCCCTACTATTATTGTATTGGAGTTTATCTGGTTTTTCAAGTTTGTTAATATTTGTTTTATATAGTTGGGTGCATTAGAATTTGGAGCATAGATATTTAAGATTGTGATTTCTGTCTCTTGGATTTTTCCCTGAACTAAATGATAGTGTCCATCTTTATCTCTCTTTATCAACTTTGGCTTGAAGTCTATTTTGTCTGTAAATAAAATGGCCACTCCTGCTTTCTTGCTGTTTCCAGTCCCATGGAGTATTGTTTTCCATCCCTTTACTTTTAGTCCATGGGTTTCTTTCTGAATTAGATGTGTTTCTTGTATGCAGCAGATTGTAGGATCTTGTTTTTTGATGCACTCTGCTAGTCTGCATCTCTTAACTGGAGCGTTGAGTCCGTTGACATTAATCGTTATGACTGATACAGGTAAATTTAGTGCTGCCATGTTTTCCTGTTCTTGGCTGTGTTATTGTACTTCTGCCCTTTTCGCATCAGTTTCTTGTTTGGTCCCATGGGTTGACTCGGTTAGGTCTCATGGATTTGTAACTTTCCTTATTTTTCTCCAAGATATTCTTTAAAATGTTTTGGAGCACAGGTTTTGTATTTGTGAAGTTTTTCGGTTTTCTTTCTCATGAAAGTATCTTATTTCCCCATCAATTTTGAAGTACAGTTTGGCAGGATATATCAGTCTGGGTTGGAAGTTGTTTTCCTTTAGGGCTTGGAAGACTTCACTCCAGGCTCTTCTTGCATTGAGTGTTTGAGTTCAGAAGTCTCCTGTGATCCTGACGGGCTTCCCTTGGAATGTAACTGTTTTCTTTTCTCTGGCTGCTTTCAGTATTTCATTCTTTTTTTGAATATCTGGGACTTTTATGATGATATGCCTAGGTGTAGACTTTTTCATGTCATGGGCATGTGGCGTTCTGTATGCTTCATATATTTGTATGTCCAATTCTTTACCTTTTTCTGTGAAGTTTTCTGCCATCATCTGTGTGAATAGCTTTTTGATGTCTTTAGCATTGTCTCGTGCTTCCTCAGTGACTCCAATCAATCTTATGTTATTCTTCTTTGAATCATCTAGGAGCTGTTGGATTG